>VZTM01000393.1:32585-60734 GCA_013400555.1 Jacana jacana | reverse complement strand
AGAAGGACAGGGAACTGCTGGAGAGAGTCCAGGGCAGGGCTACCAAGATGATGAAGGGAGTGGAGCATCTCCCAGAGGAGGAAAGGTTGAGGGAGCTGGGTCTCTTGAGCTTGGAGAAGAGGAGACTGAGGGGTGACCTTATTAACATTTATAAATCTGTAAAGGGTGAGTATCAGGAGGACAGTGCCAGGCTCTTCTCAGTGACACCCAATGATAGGACAAGGGGCAATGGGTGCAAGCTGGAACAGAGGAGATTCCAGTTAAATATAAGGAAAAACTTCTTCCCAGTGAGAGTGACTGAATACTGGCAGGGGCTGCCCAGGGAGATTGTGGAGTCTCCTTCTCTGGAGACATCCCAAACCCGTCTGGATGTGTTCCTGTGTGACCTGCTCTGGGTGTTCCTGCTCTGGCAGGGGGATTGGACTAGATGATCTTTCAAGGTCCCTTCCAATCCCTGATATTCCGTGATTCAAGAGCCAAAGTCTAGAGAGACCTTGGGAAAAAAAAATCTTTTGCTTGTAGAAAGAAAAAACTGATTTTGGTCTTTCCTTTATTTTCAGTACTGTGCATTTTACACAAGAGTTTCTAGTATTAATGGACCCTAAATGGTTTTAAAAGCATCCTGAAAATATTGAGATGAATTCTCTTGTCTCAGTTATCCCATTATTTAAACCTATGTTGTTAAATGAAGACTTCAATATGTTATTTATTAAGGCTTAGTAGCTATTTATGGAATAACCACCAAAAAAAAATAATCACCAGTATTTCTTTTTAAAATTCACTATGAATATGGACAAAATATTTCTAGCAAGCACTTCTCAGGCTTTCACTTACTGCAAAGAGAGTTATTAAGGCATATATCATAATAGCATTTTAAATGTCACTTGAATCATGATCTCTTAAATTTATCAAATTGAACTGTAATGTTCTCTGTTGGCTGCTTTATAAATATACTGTGTCTAAACCCCTTTATGTATGAACCCATAAGGAGTAGTGAGACCAATAGCTGGTGGAGTTCAACTTTCTACAAGCTCATTTTAAGTAGGAGATCACAACATTATTTTTGGTCGGGAAAACCTCTTTGCAAGGCTGTCAGATTTAGAGCAAAATTTACGGGGGGTGGTTGGGAGGGTGTGGGGGGGAAGTAATACATTTTTACTTGGTATATTTTGAATGCATAGTTACTCAATTTGGCTCGTTCTATGAGTTTTGCTAGGGGAAGGTTGGAAGTATCCAGGCAAAGGCACAGACAGGTATTTTCCACCAGACACCTTTCCACAGAAGACCTTTGGAAGACAAGATCATAAGACTTTTTTTCATTTTTACTATTTGTACATGTTTATATACCTGCATTCCTGGAGCTATACAGACTGATAGCTTCAGATCCCTATAAAAAAATGGGTATCCTGATGTTCTGGTGTTCCTCAGGTTGACTCACCTAGTGGAGATCACATGCTTCAGTGCTTGAAGATGCAGATTATAGGGCTAGTTGGCAAAGTAATGGAATACATTCAGAATCACATGATTCCTTAGGCTGGAAAAGACCTTTAAGATTATCAAGTCCAACTGTGAACCTTGCACTCCCCAGTCTACCACTTAACCATGTCCCTGAGCACCAAATCCGCAGATCTTTTAAATACCATCTGGGATGGTGCCTGGATGGACTGCCCTGGGCAACCTGTTCCTGTACTTTAGAGCCCTTTTGGTGAAGAAATTTTTCTTTATACCCAACTTAAACCTCCCCTGGCACAACTTGAGGCCATTTCCTATTGTCCTATTGCTTGCTCCTTGGGAGAAGAGACCGACATACACACCCCGGCTACCCCCTCCTTTCAGGGAGTTGGAGAGAGCGAGAAGGTCTCCTCTCAGCCACCTTTTCTCCAGGCTGAACACCCCCAGCTCCTTCTCATAAGACTTGTGCTCCAGAGCCCTCAGCAGCTCTGTTGCCCTTCTCTGGACATGTCTGTCTTGTATATCAGACTAGATATCCTAAGCTTAAATATCCATGGTCTAAAAACTTCACAGGAGGATGAGAGATCGCTGTCATAGCTTAACATATATGAACTCCAGGTCATGAAAACACATTCCCTCACATGCCCATTAAAGTCAGGAGTAAAACCTTAATCCTGGTAACAACAGACCTTGTTTCACAGAAAAACTGTTATCATCTACATTATTATTGGGGCTAAAGGGTTTTGAAATTGCAAAAAAAGACCACGTGAAAAGCATGCACTTATGCTCAAATCATTTTTCATTTTCCTCAGGAGCTCATGGGGAGTTGCTTTAATGCACAGGTTATAAAATCTGTCTGATCTATTAAACTAGAAGAAAAAATAATTCCAGGAGCAGAAAATGCTGAAGGCAGTTTAAAGTTACAGATACACATGACAGAAACCCCCCCAGTGAAAGTTAATGTGAGTCAACATCTACAGTGGTCTTCAATGCCACATTGATTCAGAAATGCTCAGTAATTGATGGAAGGGGAATCACTTATCTGCCATGTCTCTTTTAATGAATGCAGTTCAAGTCTTTGAAAGGAGAAGTCCTTGCGATGTGAAGCGCGGAGGCTCAGAGCCTCAAAATAGCACTGGGTTTTGAAAGTTTGTGTGGGTTTAGTGTATGGTAACCAGTCATCTTTTTTTAGCCTGGTTTTTATTCTTCTGGGTTTTGTTATTCTATGGTGCTGGTTCTGTCCTGCATTTTCCTTCGCTGCTACTCTATAAATGTGTTATATTGAAGGCTTGGAATTTAGATTAGGAACTATCCTTTAATACCTCAAATTACACATCATTATATTACTCTATGATAAAGCCCAGTTGTGTACAGTCAATTTTACAAATTCCCAGGCCATAGGTATACTATGGCTCTGCATTGAAAGAGGAGCCTGAAAAGCCAATATATTTGGGCCAGATCTTCTATCCTTGGGTTCGAGGTGACAATAAACAGGAAAATAGGAGCTCTCTGTAATATGTAACATACAAGGAGCAAGATTATGAAAACCCAGTTCCTGTATTTGGCCCGTGGCTGTAATCTCTGGTGTCTTAAGAGGTGTCTGTGCTTTTTCCTGTGACTGAGGTGTCATCAATTTTCTCGCGGAGCCTGGGTCTTTTTTCTGAGGAGAATCCTAGAATCATTCAGGTTGGAAGAGACCCTGGGGATCATCCAGTCCAACCATCAGCCCCACTCTACAAAGTTCTCCCCTACACCAGATCCCCCAACACCACATCTCATCAACTCTGAAACACAGTCAGGGATGGGGACACCACCCCCTCCCTGGGCAGCCAATTCCAGGCTCTGACCACTCTTGCTGGGAAGAATTCTTTCCTTATGGCCAGCCTAACCCTACCCTGCTGCAGCTTGAAGGCATTCCCTCTCCTTCTATTGCTAATTCCCATGAGAAGAGACCAGCACCAACCTCTCTACAAGGTCCTTTCAAGCAGTTGTAGAGAGTGATGAGGTCTCCCCTCAGCCTCCTCTTCCTCCAATTAAACACTCCCAGCTCCCTCAATCACTCTTTATAAGATTTATTTTCCAGGCCAGATTTATTCACCAGCTCCATTGCCTGCCTCTGCACTCGCTCCAGCAGAGAACGTAGATCTGATCTACACTAAAAGACCTGACACTCTTTCCATGTCAATTTGCATGAAAATTTGGATAATTCAGTCTATTTGAAACTACTTATCTCTCAAGCCTAAAACAAATTAACAAATAATTGCTGGGAATTTACAGGCTACTGTATCAGCATATATGTATATATGTATATCTGTACCTTTCACTTTGTTTCCCTAAATAACTAGATTGAAAAAGGACACAAAGCTGCAGAATTAGTGACTTTTAAGAGAGAAATGAAATGGTGAAGGTTTTGTCAGCTCTGTAATGACCGCATGATTACACAATGGCTAGTCTCTTGACACTGCAGAATGAAGTGTGGTAACTTTAATAGCTGATGTGCTGACATTTGAAGAATAAGCAGCATTAGGTTTATTTCTGAAGTAAAAGAAAACTTTTCTGGAACATTATTAAAAATGAAAATACATTAAATGAAATAAAAATGAAAAAGTTATTACATTTTGTACAGCAAAAATTTAAAATCAGGGTAACTTTTTAACGGTTTTAGCTAATTGGTTCTGCACTAGATGGCTTTCCATGATTTAGTTTTAATCACACTGAAATAGATAACAACTAAAAATATTTTGGGTAGCCACAAACCTAGAAATTTGAAATTTTGTCTCCTGGAGGTGAAACAGAATATGCAATAATATCTGGTTCTGCATATCTGTTTCTGTATGTCTAGACAAGGGAAACAGAAGAATCAGTCAGTTTTGACTTCCTTTCAGTCCCTGTGTATCTATGAAAATGATATACCAAAGCTGTTCGTTAGCAATGGACACAGGGTGATTCACTGCTGGAGCTGCTCATCAGTACCTATTATCCTTTCCATGTTCAAAAGGAGCCTGAGAAAGGACAGCAGAGGTTACTGGTGTGGGCACTCCATCTTTTTATTCCCTAGAAGTGCAATGCTGTGTGCAGTAGGGACCCTCACCGGGGGTGGCAGACGGGTTCATTACTCACCAGAAGTAAATTTGAGACCAACATGCTCCTTTCCCTTTTGGAAGCAGGGGAGCATTTGTATGGGTGATGGTGTGCTGTTCCTGCTGAGGGTGGCAGCATGGTGCCATCCTCAAACTCAGAGAAACCCTCTTGGGGAGCAGAATGAGCCTTTCCGGTTCTGTAGGGAAACGAGCACTGGTCCTGCAGCCCCCCCAGCCTGGGGCATGGGCACACACTGGTTACACACCTGATCTGGGTGAGATGCATACAGCAGGATCTGTAAATAACAAGTAAAAACCAATTCTTTGTAAGGCAGATTGACCAGGTAAATTGTGTGGGGATTGTTATTACCAGGGATGGTAATTCCAGCTCCAGGAAGAGACAAATTGTTTTAGTTTTTAAGGAAAAGGCCTTTTTTGAGGAGCTGGTGGATACAGGGGTTTTGCTGCCCAGGTAGCCACGAGGCATTGCATCTTGGCACGTATCACCGGCTCAGGTAATGTATATGGTGTATATAAAAGACTGCCACACATCTGTTTAATACGGTTGATATTCCTCCAAGAGCAGGACCGGTGAAGACCGGTAACAACCCACACAAAGTTGTTAAATAACTACAAACAAATGATAAAAACATGTGGAGTAAAGTTAATTTTGAATCTTTCTCTCCGGTTTTGATTGCTGATGAGTTCTGTTTATAGCCAATGTCAATTACGGGTACAATGACTTTCTTCAGTCAGAAGACTTAAGTGACTGTATTTCCTTGTGGCTGTGTTTATATGTCCCTTATCTAATAAACTCTCTGTATTACTTGAGTAATTCTGCTTGTTCAGTGTTGGTGGGTGTTCAGGGTGGGATTTCTGTCTTTATCAACACCATTAGGAAGCTCTGTCTTAGTTTTGCAGTACAAGCAGTTAATGTGCTGTTAAAACTGTCCTTAACTCCAGAATTAAAAAACCTGAAATTAGCCTTTCTCCCTGCACTGATGAGAAGACTGCCCAAGCTATGGGGAAAACTAATCCCATCATTTAGTTTTTAGTGGATATCACTTGAAATGAAACCACCAATTACAGACACTCCATCATAAAACTCATTTTATTAGAGTAATTTCTTTCCCTGGTAGCATCTTTATGATGTAAAAAAAATGGAGTGTTTTCCTTGTGAAAGCTCCCACTGTATGAAATGCTGCATTTGGACTTGTTTATTTGGAAGCAAATGTGAGATAATGATTAATATTAGAAATGGGGATATGAGGGTAACAAGCTTGAGGAGGCAGAATGTGACACGCTGAGTATTCAGGGCCTTGTATATGCCATTTTCTTTAGTGATATAATGTAAGTGAAAATTCAAACTAACAGAACTGCAGCCTGGAAATAGAGCAAGAAATTTAACCCCTGCAAGGATATTTACTACTCAAAGTCAGGGGAGCTATTTATTTTTTTAAATACTGCCAGTTAAACATTAATTAAATTTCAACCAACTACTGTTAAACCTTCTATAGTGATTTGCTTTGAGTTACAGATACTATTTTTTAAGAATTTGGCCAAACTAAAATCTAAACAAACCTAAAGATGCGATACTGTGACAAAGATTTTTCTTAATATGAATTGAATTCAAACCCACAAGCAGCACCTCACTGCTGTGTGTTTAAGGCTAACACAGCATATCGGCGTAAAAACCCCTGGAAGCTGCACAGTAAAAATTCTCACAGGCTGAAGGGAATGGGCTAGGAATAGTGTTAAGACTTAAAAAAACCCATACTTGCATGTAATTTATACTTGTTTGTGTTGTTAGCTTTAAACCAAGTCTGTAGCAATATTTTTACACTGCCTAAGCAAAGTGCTGCAAGCGCCGATGCTGTTTATGCTGGGCAAGTTGTGTTTAAGCCATGGAACTTTTAATATACTACATGCCGTTAATCATGGAATCAGGGCATTGTCAGAGCTGGAAGGGACCTCCAGAGCTCCCCCAGCCCAACTCCCCTGCTTAAGCTGGGTTGCCCAGAGCACAGCACTCAGGACGGCATCCAGACAGGGCTGGAAGGTCTCCACACCCTCCCTGGGCAGCCTCTGCCAGGGCTCTGACACCCTCAGAAGAAAGAAGCATTTTCTTCATATTTGTATGATTGAGGAGTGACTGGAGATCTTGAAGCCTTCCCATTAGGGCACTGGCAGAGTTGTCTCTAGTGCCACTATCCTAGGAGAGCCCTCCATGGGAGGTTGGAGCCTTGCTAGCAGATTAGGGACAAGATTACAAAATTAGAACCATAGAGTTCTATGATTCTAATTTTAATTATATGGGTTGGAAGGGACCTTTAAGACAATCAAGTCCAACCATCAACCCAACTCTTCTAAAACCCATCACCAACCCATGTCTCTCAGCACTGTGTCAGCCTGGCTTTTAAATGCCTCCAGGGATGGGGCTTCAACCCCTGCCCTGGGCAGCCCAGTCCAAGGCTTCACAACCCTTTCCCTCTCAAAATTGTTCCTCATCTCCAACCTGAACCTCCTCTGGAGTCACTTCAGGCCATTTCCTCTTGTTTTCCCATCTACTCTCCTCAAAGGACTTCTTCTCCAAACCCCTCACCATCTCCATTACTCTTCTCTGGACCCGTTCCAGCCCCTCAAGGTCTATTTTGTGGGGAGGGGCCCAAATCTGGACTCAGCCCTTGAGGTGGGGCCTCAGCAGTGCCCAGACCAAGGGGGGCACCTCTCAAGGACTACTCCTCACACTGTCCCTGATCCAGGCCAGGATGCTTATGGTCTTCTTGGCCACCTTGGGCACACTGCTGGCTCATGTTCAGCCCACAGTTGACCAACACCCCATCGACCTTTTCTGCCAGAAAAAACAGGACACCAGGACCATTCTGCAAATGTTTTGATAAAAGTTTAGAATATTTAAACTGACATATTGATGAAACAACTTAATTTCTTTAAGCCAAAAATTTATGGCTGAAAAATTATTTAATGTCTAGTAGTTATTTTTAAGTGACATAGCCCAGTGTCACCATGACGCTCTAAATCTTTCCCTCAGTGCTGACAGACTTACACGAACAGTCTCTGGTGACTCTCTCTGTAGGTGAGCTATGTTGTACTCAGCCTGCAATATTCATTTTCTGTTCTCTAGAATGAATATAAAATTGAGAACTATTAACACCTCTGTTCCCATTTCTGCCATGTCATGTAAATGTACATAATTCAGTTTTACTACCTTTTTCACGGAGAATTAGTATTTTAGCACAGGAAACATCAAAGGAGTTTTAAATACCAGCTAAATAAATCTTGCAGCATACTGAGTGGTAAGTCAGCATTCAACTACCAAGGTTTTTTAAATATCTCAAAATACTGGGTTTCACTCAGTTTAGAAATATTTTATTTGAAAAAGTTTCTACTTTCAGATCCTCTTTAAGAGCCTTAAGTCACCCCAGATACTTAAGGTAGGTCAGGAAGCAGCTTTTTTGTTTACTTTTACTGTCATCTCCTTAAAGAAAATGGGTTGTATTTACAGTAAAATTCTCAAAATATTTCTAACTTCTTTGCCTCTGCAGCTATATTTTCTTTGCTTTCCATTTGCTGTGGGAATATAAATAAAATATTTTAGAAGGTAAAGTAAATTTCCTATAATCCATGCAGGTTGTTTGCCACATGTAAATCAGAGAAGCTTAAGCAAGTTTGTGATTTGGTTCCCTTTTATTACACTGCTTAAAGTCCAGATTCAGAAAGCACCAAGCTCAGGCCCAGTGTCCTCTCTCCAGTTGGCAGGTTTGAACCTGCATCAAGTTTAAGCGATGAACTTCAATGTAGTGTTAGGAGCGAACTAGACTGGAGTAGAGGCAGACACAGAGTGTTTCCATAGCTCCCACGGGGCCAAATCTAACTCAAAAAATTGCATGTGAAGGGACAAGAGTGGCATGTCCTCCCTGCCGCTGCTGTGCCGATGCTCACTGTGGTGACCAGAGGAAGCTCTGCCTGTTTGGACGTGGGACTTACAGCAAGAGTATATCAGAGAGCGTTTACATGCTGAAACCTGCAGGTCAGTTCCTTTGGAAGCCTAAGACAGACAAGACGTCTGGCTAGACTTCTCCCATGCATTTCCAACCATTTCCAGTGCTCGCTGGGGCAGCTGGAGGCAGTCCGCAGGGCAACCCAAGGGCATGAACCAAACTGCTCCCAGAATGCTTTATGCCGTGCCAAGTCTGGGACTGTACCCACTTTGCAAAAAAACAGTGAGCCTGCTAACCCAGGGGTGCCCACTGACCAAAGATGAGGTCTGGCTGGAGGTGTCTGTGAGAGAGGGACAGGGAGCCTGTGGCGGTGCAGCACCTCTGTGCCCTCACTGCTATAGCCCAGGTGGACACTTTGCGTAGCGCTGGGTACTTGTGCAGCCTTGGGCAAGCCCCTGTCTCTAAGTTTCCCTAAGGAATGATTTAAATTCTGAAGGGATATTTGTTCATTTCCAAGAAATTGCATCAATGCCACTCTGATAAGTTCTTTGGTTTTATCACAGAATGCTATGGGGTTGGAAGGGACCTCGAGATCATCCAGTCCAACTCCCTGCCAAAGCAGGGCCACCCACAGCAGGTCCCACGGGAACGTGCCCAGGTGGGCTTTGAATGTCTCCAGAGAATCACAGAGATTTTGAATGTCATCTCCTCTCTGGACAGCCTCTGCTAGGGGTCTGCCACCCTCAAAGTCAAGAAGGTCTTCTTCAAGATGAACAACTTCTGTTCAAGTTTGTGCCCATTCCCTCTTGTCCTCTCACTGGGCACCACTGATAAAAGCCTGGCCCCATCCTCCTGACACCCATCCTTGAAGTATTTATGGGTGTTGGTCAGATCCCCCTTCAGCTTTCTCTTCTCCAGACTAAAAAGACCCAAGTCCCTCAGCCTTTCCTCAGCAGAGAGATGTTCTAGGCCCCACATCATCTTTGTAGTCCTCTACTGTACACTTTACAGCAGTTCCCTGTCCTTTTTGAACTGCATACGACTGTGGGAGGTCCACGCAATTCTGGAAAACTCTATGCTTTGGAGATGTTTCTCAAAACCAATCCCACCTCCTCCTTAATCTGGAAAAAAATTTAAAGAAAAGACCATAGGCCTGATGTGGCACGTGGTCAGGTTACAACAAATCACAGTATTCCACTGCACCACCTGGGCAATGCTTTTTGTAGTATTTACCTCCTCTACAAAGCAAATAAGAAAGGCCTATAGACACCCTGAACTAGGAGACTAAGGAGATAAGGAATCAAAGAACAGATTAATCCTGTATTCTTTTTTATTTGTTAAGACTCTTGAATACGGCAGCAGGAATATTTTTTTTACATAAATTGTCATTGAACCTTAATGACTCTCACAGCTTTTAAATGTTCATTTCAACAGTTACCTGGGTTTGGCTGCTTAGTCCCCAGAGGCCATGCAGTGGGACAGTCAATGTGATCAGTGTCCTGCCTGGTAGCACTCAAGGCAGGGACTTGGCTGCCATTTGTTTCAAGTTTCCAACTTGAGCCTGAATGACCAGTATTATTTTACTCTTGTGCTGGATTTTGGCTGAAGTCCTGAATTGGACTCAGATTTTTTTGAATTGCGGTTGAGGGAGTAAGATCAGGAGTCGGTGAGAACTGCCCGAGGGATGATGGTGCTCGACTGGTTGGCTTTCAGATTTTCGTATTGCAGGATTTCTTTTGTTGCTTGTCTTGTCCTTGCTTTTTTCTTTATAGATATGTTAACAGTTAGAAGATAAGGTAATTGAGGGAAGGACTCAAGGAAGATGGTTTATTCAAGAGTCACTTGTCTGATGGCTTCTCAAGGTCACTAAAGGTACAGAGACTACCTGGAAAGGGCTACTGAAATGGGAGTAAGAAGGTAAAAAAAAAAAGGATTTTGAGCAGATCTGAGTGAGTCTGGAGAGGTGATACTCGCTATTGGACCTCTCTTTCTCTTCAGTAAATTGATGGTAGCGTCAAGTTTCTGCATTTAATCAAAATTAAAGGATGGATGATAAATATGCAACTTTCACTAGGAAGAGGTGATGAAAATCACCTGGAAGAATTCTAGTACAATTCTCGTTACTGGGATACTTGTAGAGATGAGGATTTAAATGAATAATTTTAAAAGTATTACATTTCTGCATTTCACTATTTCTGTGCCCAGAGGGTGAGCTGGAAACAGGATCAGTCTGCAGAACTTTTGGATTCACAACTCAGGGTAAAAGAGGATGGGGGAGGTGGGATGGCGCAGAATATCAACAGCTGCAATGGTCTCCTTCAAATAAGGGATGAATTACTAGTGAGGATAAGAACAATATTCTGTAGTTTGAATGAGTGCAGAAATTAAAACACCAGCAAATACTTTAAAATCTAAAGAAAGTAAATGTTAGTTTTCTGCAGGTGACCAATAAAATAATTTCATCAAAGTATGTTTTAAATTAATTTTTTTAATTGTAAGTCTTGCTAAATAATGAATGCAGCCAAACACCTCTCATAAATGAGTGCAGTAGATCTTTGGCTTGTCATTGACCATTACTGCTACCATTGTTATGCTTCAAAAGACAAGTATATTAAATACATGCAAAATCCTTGTCAGGTCTCACTTGGTGACAGTCATTTAGAACAGCGATAATAGACCACTACAGAAATTATTAAATATTTCAGTATACTGTAAATGCTGTCATATCTAACTTGGTCTTATAGACTGCATCTGAGAACAATTTAAACAATGTTATTACTGTTTCTTCTAATGGAAAATGAGTCTTCATGTTTGAACTTCGTTTAGCAGCGGTTCATTCAGAATCTCTCTGAGATGAAAGCACACCTCTTGTGAGCAATGGGATGCCCCAAATCCCCCACAGAGAAAAGAAACTGATTAAAAGCTCAGATGAAAAAAGCTTTAGCTAAAGATATGAAAAGAGAAAATATTTTTTTGAGGAGCAAAGAGTGCTAGGAAGTGAGAGAAGGAGTAGGTAAAAGGGAAAGAACAACCAATGGATGGGGGAAGGGAGCAAAGGAAAGTGAAACATTAAAAAATGAAAGAAAAATTAAGGCTGAGGCAGGAGCTGAAGGACAGCCATGGGAACTGTGTAAGAAAAGATGAACAGCTTGAGGTTGGTTGTGTTTGTACATGCTAATGTAGCCCCGTTATTCCAGGAGCTCCGTAAGTTTAAGTGAGAGGTTGCTTTGGGGAAAGGCATTTTCCTGTTTGACACTGCCTGGCAGGTCTGTGGCAGGTAATGCCATTCCCTGGGTTCTGGACTGTTCTTTGAAATGGAGTATGGAAAAAGAGCAAAAGAGAAGCAGAGTAGCCTGAGGCTAGTCTGCCAGCACTCAGAGGAAAAAACATTTTTCCCTGCCACAAAGAGCCCTCTGTTTCTATGTTAAGTATTTTATTTTCCCTGCAGTTAACCCGGGCTGTCTTAAAGTCTGTTTTCTCACAATGGTAAAGTGTGTGCGAGTTACTGCAGCGGTGTCCGGTGGCACTGCTCCAGCGAGGAGGTGACCTCTGCCTTTCCCAGGGCTGTTCAGTTTTTATCAGCCTGCTTACAAGGATTTTGGTGGAGGGGAACATGACCAGCCCCTTTAGAGTTGTGAAATCTCACCACGTGCTCGGCACATAAGAGTTGGTGCTCCGTGGGAAACAAGCCTGTGCTAAATCTGAGCACTTTGAGGAAATGTTGGCTATTAATGACTGACATCCACATATGTCCTTCTGGTAAATCTTATTAATGGATCTTCAGCATATACACTTTCATATAGGCTTTGTCACTAAGTGCTGAAACTCAAAATTTCATGTTCTTTGAGTTAAGGAACTTTTGTGAGCATAGCTCTCTTCTCAAGCTAACACAAGTTAGGTGAGTATCACTATGCATTGCACTTCCCTGGTAGGGAATCAAGTCAGGGAGATTCTCTCTACCAATATGTCCTGGTTCCAGGAGGGACAGGGAGTGTTAATTCTCCTCGAAGGGCACAGGTGTTCCATCCCATGTGAGCCATGCCCAGGGGATAGTGGGGAGCTGGCCAGGAAGAGGAGGAGGACAGGAGCTGGGAAGCAGACAGGAGCTGGCTGGGAAGGGGAAGGGGACAGGAGCTGGGAAGGTGAAGGGACAGGAGGTGGAAATGGGAGGGGGAGAGGAGCTGGGAAGGTGAGGGGACAGGAGCTGGGAAGGGGAGGGCGACAGGAGCTGGGAAGGGGACAGGAGTTGGCCAGGCAGGGGAGGGGAACAGGAAGTGGGGGTGCGTGGTGCGCAGTTGGGGACAGTCCCAGGTGCAGTCGGTGAGCGGTCACCATTGTAATTGTGTTTTTATATTTCTTTATCCATGTTACTGTTACTGTTTTGTTGTTCTTTTAAACTGCCTTTATCTCAACCCACGAGTTTTGCCTTTTTCTTCTGATTTTGCCTTCCTGACTGTGGACGGGCTCAAGAGCGAGCGGCTGCCACGTGGTTCTGTGTTGCCGTCTGAGGCCAAACCACGACACAATATTAGAAGAATTTGTCCTTTGTTTAGCAGAACTGAAGCTGCTATTACTATAAGCAAGCAGTTATTAACAGATAACTGCTCACACAGTACTTTATTTCCTTCTAGAGGGAGGGACTAGAGGGAGGGACTGTCAGTACACAGATATGAGTTAACAGGACCAAGCAATAGGGATTTTTGAGCCCATAACACTCTTCATGAGATTACTTTTGCCTGTGACTAAAGCCTGAGGACTTTAGGTTATGAAGCATATACCAACAAACCCCAGAGCAATGACTGTCATCTTCAAATCAAGCTCAGACTGTCACTTGGGATTTCTGTTCTCAATATTGAGAATTAAATTTAAAGCAGTGGGTGTTTGTCTTAAAAGCAAGTAGAAAACTCCATTTTCTTGAGCCAGGCTCAGTTTGTAAACATGTCAGCACTTAAAGGTCCTGTACATCTTTGCATGTCTGTGAAATTTCTTTGGTCATATGGAGTATGAATTCAGAAAAAGAAGAAAGAAAGAAAAAATTGTTCCAAAGGAATATACTTTAACAGTATAACAGTTTAGCCCATAAGAGGATAAAAAATCTGAAATCTTCAAAGTGTACTGACCTGGTATATTTTTACACTGGGTGGTATTGTTGCTTGGAGAAGTTTCTTGATGCTAAAAATAATAATTTCTACACTTTTTTTAATCTCCAAGGTTCCAGTATCTTTTTAACCCAGGCATAATTAAGATCACACCTATGAGATATATTTTTAGCATGTTGTACTTTTCTGTGATATAATTGTTGCTCCAGTAGACACAGCTGAGTTCAGAGGAAGTCTGTTCCAGTAAGAGTGAACAGCAGAAGTGAAATCAATAACTTTTACAGGCAGTTGTTTCCTTTTACAGCTTTTAGAGTCGGTCCAAAAACTTTGCTCAGTGATCCACAGGTCTTTAAAGACCAGCTGTCAATTTAGAGAGAGGCTCCATGTAAGCATTAAATAAGAAAATTGAAATCTGAGTTACAAAGTTAGAAATTTAACATTCCCTAACAGGTTTGAAACAGGTGCCACGGTGACAGAGGATGTAGAGCAGGTGGAGTTGCTGAATGCCACCTTTGCTTCAGTCTTTACTGCTCAGGCCAGCCCTCAGGAGTCCTAGGCTTTGAGGTAATAGAGAATATCTGGATGAAGGAAGATGTCCCCTTGGCTGAGCAGTAAAGACTGAAGCAAAGGTGCATTCAGCAACTCCACCTTCTCTACATCCTTTGTCATGATGGCACCCATCTCATTCAACAGCTGGCCCACATTTTCTCTAGTTTTTCTTTTGCCTCCAATATACTTGAAAAACCCCTTCTTGTTGACTTTGACATCCTTTGCCAGGTTTAATTCTAAGGAGGCCTTGGCTTTCCTCAGTTCATTCCTGCATACTCTGATGGCATTCTTGTCACCTTCCCAAGTGGTCAGTCCCTTCTTCCACACACTGTAAGCTTCCTTCTTCCACGTGAGCCTTTTCAGAAGCTCCCTGCTCACCCATGCAGGTCTCCTGCTTCCCCTTCCTGGTTTTTTGCTCTTAAGGCTGCACCAATCCTGAGCTTGGAGAAGTGGTATTTGAATATCAACCAGCTCTCTTGAGCCCCACTACCTTCCAGAGCCCTAACCCACGGGATTTCTCCAAGAAGTTCCTTGAAAGAGGTCAAAGTTATCTTTCCTGAAGTTCAAGGTTTCAGTCCTACCTGGTTTTTTGTTCATACTACCCATGATCCTGAATTCTGTCTTTTCTTGATCACTGCAGACAAGTCTGCACCCAGCCTTGATGTCTTCCACCAGTCCTTCCCCCAGTTTGTCAGAAATAGGGCCAGTAATACACAGCTTCTTGTTGGCTTCTCCACCACCTAAGTCAAGATGTTATCACCAATACACTGGAGGAACCTCCTGGACTTTACCTGCCTGGCTGTGTAGCCTTCCCAGCAGATACCAGGGTGATTCAAGTCTCCCATGAGAACCAAGGCCTGTGATTGTGAGGCTACTTTCAGCTGTCTTTAAAAGGCCTCATCAACCTCTGCATCCTAATCAAGGGGCCTGTAATAAGCACCCCCAACAGTGTCTCTCGTATTGGCCTGCCCCTTAATCCTCACCCACAAGCTCTCAACTCTCTCTTTATCTGCTCCCAAGGAGAGCTCCAGACATTCCAGTTGTTCTCTCACATAAAGAGCAACTCCACCATCTCACCTTTCTAGCCTGTCTTTCCTAAAAAGGACATAGCCATCCATGACAGTGTTCCAGCTGTGTGAGCTGTCCCACCATGTCCCAGTAATTGCAATGAGATCATGGCCCTCTGACTACACACAGACCTCCAGTTCTCCCCATAGTTCTCCCCATTTATTCCCCATGCTGTGTGCATTGGTGTATAAGTATTTCAGAGAGGGAGTTGAGCATGTGGTTTCCAGGTGGTAGGCCTTCTGGCTCTCAAAAATACTAGCCTGCTGGGACACAAGTGTGAACTACTACACCCAAGCACCTCTGTAGCAAGCCCAGTCACCTCCCCACCCCCCATTCAAATCTGGTTTAAAGCTCTCTCAGTCAGCACTGATAACACACCTCCTCAACAGCACCCTGCTGGCACAGGCCACTTTCCCCAGCTTCAAAAAGCCATCCAGAAAGAGCCCTTTATTGACCCTTTTTGCTGCGATTCCCTTCCCCAGTGTGGACTTACCTATACTGGAGCTGGTCTTCTTGGCAAGTGATATTTAGCTTCAGAAAAAAGAATACTTTCAATTTGAAAAGACTCAGCCATCCGACAAGGCTGGGAGGTGTCTAAAGGCTATTCCTGGAACTAAGACTGCTGGATAAGACTAAACTTACACATTTAAAGTAGGTGAAGACGCCGTCGGGTGTGTATGGGGAAACAAGAGGAAACGGCCTCAAGTTGCACCAGGGGAGGTTCAGGTTGGAGATGAGGAAGGATTTTGAGAGGGAAAGGGTTGTGAAGCCTTGGATTGGGCTGCCCAGGGCAGGGGTTGAGGCCCCATCCCTGGAGGGATTGAAAAGCCAGGCTGACACAGTGCTGAGAGACATGGGTTAGTGATGGTTTTCATCAGAGTTGGGTTGATGGTGGGACTAGATGGTCTGAAAGGTCTCTTCCAACCCAGACAATTCTATGACAACTCTATGAGAGTTTAAAATGTATGCCAAGTTGGAGATGTGTTCATGGAAAAAGTGGATGAAGGATGCTTCCTGAGTGGTGAGTGGTTAGAGCACACATTTTGGTATANCTTTCCTCTCCTCTCTTTTCCTTAGTTGGGGGGCAGGAGGGGTCATCATCTGTCCGATTGGTCAAAACCACGACAACAGCCAAGGCTGTCCCTATCCTCAGTGTCCTACACCAGTCCCTCTTTGGTTGTCAGAACTAGGTCCAGTAGTACACCTCTCCTTGTTGGCTCCTACACCACCTGGGTCAAGAAGTTATCATCAATACACTGGAGGAACCTCCTGGACTCTACATGTCTGGCTGTATTGCCTTCCCAGCAGATATCAGGGTGATTGAAGTCCCCCATGGGAAGCAAGGCCTGTGATTGCAAGGCTACTTTCAGCTGTCTGTTAAAGGTGAAATCAACTTCCCCATCCCGATCAGGTGGTCTGTAATAAACACCCACAACAATGTCCCTCATCTTGGCCTGCCCCTTAATCCTCACCCACAAGCTCTCAACTCTCTCTTTATCTGCTCCCAAGGAGAGCTCCAGACATTCCAGTTGTTCTCTCACATAAAGAGCAACTCCACCATCTCACCTTTCTAGCCTGTCTTTCCTAAAAAGGACATAGCCATCCATGACAGTGTTCCAGCTGTGTGAGCTGTCCCACCATGTCCCAGTAATTGCAATGAGATCATGGCCCTCTGACTACACACAGACCTCCAGTTCTCCCCATAGTTCTCCCCATTTATTCCCCATGCTGTGTGCATTGGTGTATAAGTATTTCAGAGAGGGAGTTGAGCATGTGGTTTCCAGGTGGTAGGCCTTCTGGCTCTCAAAAATACTAGCCTGCTGTACCACAGGTGTGAACTACTACACCCAAGCACCTCTGTAGCAAGCCCAGTCACCTCCCCACCCCCCATTCAAATCTGGTTTAAAGCTCTCTCAGTCAGCACTGATAACACACCTCCTCAACAGCACCCTGCTGGCACAGGCCACTTTCCCCAGCTTCAAAAAGCCATCCAGAAAGAGCCCTTTATTGACCCTTTTTGCTGCGATTCCCTTCCCCAGTGTGGACTTACCTATACTGGAGCTGGTCTTCTTGGCAAGTGATATTTAGCTTCAGAAAAAAGAATACTTTCAATTTGAAAAGACTCAGCCATCCGACAAGGCTGGGAGGTGTCTAAAGGCTATTCCTGGAACTAAGACTGCTGGATAAGACTAAACTTACACATTTAAAGTAGGTGAAGACGCCGTCGGGTGTGTATGGGGAAACAAGAGGAAACGGCCTCAAGTTGCACCAGGGGAGGTTCAGGTTGGAGATGAGGAAGGATTTTGAGAGGGAAAGGGTTGTGAAGCCTTGGATTGGGCTGCCCAGGGCAGGGGTTGAGGCCCCATCCCTGGAGGGATTGAAANGCTCTCAAAAATACTAGCCTGCTGGGACACAAGTGTGAACTACTACACCCAAGCACCTCTGTAGCAAGCCCAGTCACCTCCCCACCCCCCATTCAAATCTGGTTTAAAGCTCTCTCAGTCAGCACTGATAACACACCTCCTCAACAGCACCCTGCTGGCACAGGCCACTTTCCCCAGCTTCAAAAAGCCATCCAGAAAGAGCCCTTTATTGACCCTTTTTGCTGCGATTCCCTTCCCCAGTGTGGACTTACCTATACTGGAGCTGGTCTTCTTGGCAAGTGATATTTAGCTTCAGAAAAAAGAATACTTTCAATTTGAAAAGACTCAGCCATCCGACAAGGCTGGGAGGTGTCTAAAGGCTATTCCTGGAACTAAGACTGCTGGATAAGACTAAACTTACACATTTAAAGTAGGTGAAGACGCCGTCGGGTGTGTATGGGGAAACAAGAGGAAACGGCCTCAAGTTGCACCAGGGGAGGTTCAGGTTGGAGATGAGGAAGGATTTTGAGAGGGAAAGGGTTGTGAAGCCTTGGATTGGGCTGCCCAGGGCAGGGGTTGAGGCCCCATCCCTGGAGGGATTGAAAAGCCAGGCTGACACAGTGCTGAGAGACATGGGTTAGTGATGGTTTTCATCAGAGTTGGGTTGATGGTGGGACTAGATGGTCTGAAAGGTCCCTTCCAACCCAGACAATTCTATGACAACTCTATGAGAGTTTAAAATGTATGCCAAGTTGGAGATGTGTTCATGGAAAAAGTGGGTGAAGGATGCTTCCTGAGTGGTGAGTGGTTAGAGCACACATTTTGGTATATAGAGCAGCCCAAGGAGAAAAAGGTAAAGGTGGTTCAAAATTATATAGTTGTATTTAGTAAGGGATCTGTACCTTCATTGCAGATACAGCCTGGACAAGGAACGCAGTGTTGGAGATAATCACTTGGGGGTAGTGGTGGAAAAGCAATGTCCACTGAGAGAGGGATTAGAAAGCCAGTTCCATCTCTGGGCCCCAAAGTGATTCTCCTTCATTAGTATACGCACAAATTCAGTATTTCATAAAATTACTAGTAGGTTTCCTAATTGAGGACTGAGTGTGAAGCTTGGTGCTGCTGGAAATAATCAGATTTAACCGTTTTCCCAATTTTATAAAACAATGCAAGTGCAAAACCAAAAAATGTTTTGCCTTAAACATAAATAGTTGCTTAGTTCTTTCTGATCATTCAAGGATAATTCAAATGGGGCGAGGAAGATTTTATATAAAGGCTACAACTTGTGGAAGTAATTAATGTCAATCACCAGTAAATGAAGATACACCACTTTCTAGAATTCAGGATGACTTTGAAGTCTCTGTTCTTTTTCTCCCCATTTTTGTCAGTCTGTTGAAGTGCAAAACTGAAAAAGAGTACATGAAACCAGAGATCCGAGGGTTGGAGCCCCTCTGCTGTGAGAACAGGCTGAGAGAGTTGGGGTTGTTCAGCCCGGAGAAGAGAAAGCTCTGGGAACACGTTATAGCCCCTTCCAATATCTAAAGGAGGCTACAGGAGAGATGGGGATGGATTCTTTATGAGAGTGGGGAGCCATAGGATGAGGAATAAAGGTTTTAAACTGAAAGAGGGAAGATTTAGATGAGATATTAGGAAGAAATTCTCTACTGTGAGGGTTGTGAGAGACCCTGTCCCAGGCTGTGCAGAGAAACTGTGGCTGCCCCACCCCTGGAGGGGTTCAAGGCCAGGTTGGAGGGGGCTTGGAGCAACCTAGTCTGGTGGGAGGTGTCCCTGCCCAGGGCAGGGGGTGAGCCTGAATGGGCTTAAAGGTCCCTTCCAACCCCAGCCATTCTGTGATTCTGTAAGTAAAGATGATCACACTGAAATGCTTGTATCCAAAGGCACATAAGACATACATAAATTCACATGGAGAATTCACAGTGAGAATTGAAAAGCAAGTCTGCAAATATCTGAGACCTCACATCTCTATAGATAGTTCTCCGTGGTGCTCATGGACATCCATGAACTCAGCGCGGGCTCATACTGAAATGAGTTGGGGTGTAAAGAGGGCAGCAGGTTTTTACAGTTACAAAGATTTGGTGGTTTCCCTTTTGGTAAAGCTACAAAACACTGTAGCTCTGTTGGAAAGGAGAACATGTTATGTTTCTAGAACACAGCAAAGCAGGTGGGCTGAATTATCATGGGTGTATTTATGGCTATGGGTAACAAACATATGCAAATTAGAGATGCTTGGGATTTTTGAGATATTTCCCTTTTTGCTGCTGTCTTCAGATAGTCCTGGATGGATGCAGTCAACTTCTTTTCTACTATTGACTGAAGGACACCCGATGGACAACACAAATGTCCATGTGCTGCCACTGGTTTTCTCTGCGGATGCCCACTTATTAAAGAACAAATCACTTAACAGAGGGTGAGTGGGTAGTGGGTAGTCAGGCTGAATTCAGACATCAAAAAGAAGTATTTATTTTAAAGTTATTCTTTTTAATTTTATGCATATTTTCCACATTCTGTCTACTTTTATCCTTTTGAAGAAATACTAAAATTGAGTGACTTAATCTGATCTAAATACGTACAAGTCCTTTTTTGGACGTAGATGCTTTGGGGTGATTTGTGTATTTATTTTTGTCTTAGCTACCAATGTGTTGCATGATAAATTAAGATTTAACAGGACAAAAATTAATTTTGGCCATAACACCATAGAGAGGAGCCAGTAATGAAGCTGTCTCCTTTCTTCAGCCTTAAGATAACAATCATTCAATGCTTATATGCATGTGGCTAAGGTTTTTTTCTTATTTTCTTTCTGCAATTTACTAAGTCTGGGAGGTATTTTGAAATTCTTTCTTAGTGGGGGCAACGGGTGCTCACTGTCTTCCCTTATCAATTCATGGTACATTTACTACTGATTTTTCTGATACTTGTTGGTTTTTTTTCTTGTTATATGCTCTTTGATGTTATATTTTTTCTGTGGGTTTCTTCATTATTTTTTTTTTCTTTCTTTTAGTGGAGTCCTTTTTCATAAGCCTCACCTATTTCACTTTACAGGGTTCCTTTCTCTTCTTGGAATTGGTGGGCCATTACTATGAAAAGTGAGATTTAAGACAGCGGCTGTTGGCTGCTGCGAGAGCTCTGTCCTGTGTTGCCAGGGAGGGCTCTCTCTCTCTGAGGGAGTGGCAGAAAGTTGGGAATTTTCCTTTGGGAAGCTGTTATTGGGGACTGTTTGCTACGCCTGTCAGGTAAAAAGATAGGAATATACTAAAAGATGCAAACCATAAGAATAAATTATCAAAGGAATCAAATAGCACCAACATTAGTGTACTTGCTAAAAAATCAGTAATAATAGTTCTGCCTAGCTCTATTCCCAGTTGCTTGGAAGGGGAAAAATATAAAAGATCTTTCTTGTCAGCAGGGGTTACTGATGTGCTGTTTAAATATGAGGGGGAGGATCTGAGAAGCAGACTGACAGGGCAGAATACTGCCTTCATTGGGACTGTGATGGCTTTATTAACATTACCAAGCAAATTGAAAAACCTTTGGAATTTGGTTTAGAACATTTACCGCTGACGTGGGTAAAATACCAGGTGCATGAAATAACCCGGGCGAAAGGAGCAACTGGTGTTTTGTTAAGTTGGTACTTGGATAATGTATGGAATGTTTAGGATATACTTTTTTTTTTTTACACTAAGTTGTAGAACTTACAAAGACTAATTGGCTTTGCTTTTAGTATATTAATGTGTCTCTTAAAGATAAATAAAGGTAGTGACAGAATCTTTAATGATATTACAAAACAATAGCATTGAAAGTGTGCTGAGACGTTTATAAATATGGAAAGGGTGAGTGTCAGGAGGATGGAGCCAGGCTCTTCTCAGTGACACCCAATGACAGGACAAGGGGCAATGGGTGCAAGCTGGAACAGAGGAGGTTCCAGTTAAATATGAGGAAAAATTTCTTCACAGTGAGAGTGAGGGAACACTGGCAGGGGCTGCCCGGGGAGGTTGTGGAGTCTCCTTCTCTGGAGACATTCCAAACCCGTCTGGAGGCGTTCCTGGGTGACCTGCTCTGGGTGTTCCTGCTCTGGCAGGGGGATTGGACTGGATGATCTTTCGAAGTCCCTTCCAATCCCTGAGATTCTGTGATTCTGTGATTCTGTGAATATGTATTGCAAGCCTGTGATGGAACTACACTTAATAGGTAATTTGCTAATGAATATGTAAACTGAGTTGCGTTTAGAGAGTGGGCCTTTGGTACTGCACTTTTCTAAGAACATTTCAGTGCCCATCACTCCTGTTACTTCTGCTATTCTGAGGCTGAGCATAGGAACTTTGTGCATTTTGCTGAGGTTTTTTTGATTTTTAACAATAAGGGTATGTCATGGTTTCAGCCAAAATTACCAAAGCCAGACTGATAGATGGCCCTTTCTCCCCCAAAAAAGAATGAAGAGGAAGAGGATAAGGAGCTTTACAAGTTTAGAATGAACTAAACTACTTTAATGAAGTATTACTACTAAAATTAAAACAAAAACAAAAGGAAGAAAAATAATTAAATAGATACAATGTATACAAAACTATGTGAAGCTCCCAGGATGACAGCCACGTCACCAGCAGCGTCGGTAAAAGTCCCGGCCTGGACTGGGTGACCAACAGGAGCTGGATTCCAGCTCTGGAGTCAGGAATACTGGGATGGGGATCAGAGGTAGACAGACAGACAGGGTCCTCCTCGGACGTTGGCCATGGAAGGAAAACAGTGAGTTGACCCTTTGATCCCTCAGCTTTTACACTGAGCACGATGTGGGTGGGATGGAATCCCCTGTGGGTCAGTTTGGGGTCCCCTGTCCTGTCCCCTCCTCCCCACAGGGGTGACCCCTGGAGGCTTTTCCTCTTCCCACCCTCCAAGGGGGCAAATCCCACCATTCCCTGCCCTTGGCTGTTCCAGCAATGAGTATGAGCCAGGGCCTCTCTGCACCATCCCTTGGGCTGACCAGGGCTGAGCACCCGGAGAGGGAACAGTTTCTGAACAATCTACTGTGAATTTCAGAGTTTAGTGAGTTAGAAGAGGCCCAGCTAAAAAAGTAAAATTACAGAACAGAACATTGGTTCTGTTTTACCTCAAACCAGGACAGGTTATTAACTTGTTTAACTTATTTTGTAAAAATACAATTTGTCTTCAATAGCTGTGAGTGTTTAGAGGAACAAAGCTAACAAGTTCAGTAGAAAACTTATTCACCTCTTCAAACAAAACCAGGAACTTGTTTTTTTTTTTTCAAGTTTCAATGAACATCAATTCCCTCTGTGTTACTGGTTTTGTAGTGATCACACAAACCCAATAAATAACTATTTGACAGGTTGGCATCCATACGTGTCATTACAAACTCTTTAATCACAAAAATAATAAATGGAGATGGGCAAAGGCTATGGAATGTTAACATGAATGGAGGAGAAACTGGCCAGCAGAGGTGATGACAGGGTAGTGGTTGAGTAGCAGACAAGCTGAATGGTTTTCTCTGTTGCACTTCAAAGCAAAACAGCATCAGGATCTCTGAGGAAATTCTGTTAAAGTGGAAGATGAACCAGCAATACAGATGTGGACTGATGCAAGAAGCAGCAAAGAACTTAAAGAGACTTGTACTGGCTGAACAACAGAGGATGTAGCAATTCTTACTGATGACTGAAAAAAGGTGGAGAAGAAATGGATTTTTAAAAAAGCTGCTATATTAAAGATGACACACAGGTTTTGGGGGACAAGATCTGTGAATATCAGTATAGAGACAGCATAGGGGCACCCTCTGAGAAGCAGGTTACAAATATTTAAACCAAGACAAGGAACTAAGATGAAGGAAAGGAACCACGGTCCTTTTTATAGAGGATGCATTTCATAAGATTAAGGAGCAACAGTTGTTTGCAGCAAAATGAAGCTGAAGGTCATCTCATCTTTTTACCTAAAAACCAAGAGTAATTTTTCCTCTTTTTGTGAATTGCATTCTTTAAAAGTAATGCTCAGGGCATACAGAAAAATATTGTATAGCTTGTTGCTTGCTTGTCTGTTTCTTCAGGAATAGTCCAAGAGGCTTCGTTTTCAAAAAGGAATGTTTTGCATATCTAAATTAAGCCTTTGAACTTCACCCATTGCAGAGGAACCTGGAAATGTGGGGAGGACTTGGCCTAATGTGTTGTGAAAGCTGACAAGTCTGACGTGCTGGCAATGTGGGATGAGAGGGCCAAGGAGCTGGAAGCTGTTAAACGAACATAAATTAAAAAAAAAATACCCAACAAATAAAACAACAAAAAAAAACAAACAAAGAAAACCAAACACCAAAAGAAACCCCCAAGCAAACAAAAAAACCCCAGTGCTTTTGGTTATTTGTCTTTTTCTAAGACCTGGCCCCTCTTCTCTGCCTTCCTTTCCAAAAGGAAGCTGTCCTAATAGCTTGGATCAACCTCTCTTTGTAGGGAATTCTGCTCCCTCTGGTCCCATTTAACATCTCCACTCTCTGGAGAGTGTCACTGTTTGTCCTCTGTTGCAGAGATGCTGGGGATGGAGGTCTGGGTACCTGCTGCTCCCTTTCCCAGGGCTGCCAGCTGGTAGGTGGTGACATGAACCATCACACTGGGACTAAGTGTCTAGGAAAGCCTGAGGAATATTCAGCCTGTCTCTGCTGAAGCCAGTGTTTACACACAAACCTCCTTGAAGCTGCCACTCTGCTCTGTTGCTTAAATATACAGAGAGTGTCATGCTTAGGGCCATGCCCCTAAGCAAACACAGATAGGGATGACTTCAATATTGTTCTTGAGATTGGTGATGGGATGGCCTGTTTCTGTTTAAAATATTTCAGATGTTTTCATACCAATTCTTTCTGCTGAAACAAGCTACTCATGTTTCTAATGTCTGTAGGTTTTTTCCCAGGCCCCTGACTCTCTTTTCCTATGTCTGTTTCCTTCCTCACATCCCAAAGCCAAGGGGTTCTTGCCCTGGATTCCAGTGTTATCACCTTGGTTTCTTCTGTCTCTGGTTTGCTGGGACTGGAGCTAACGTGTCGCTGTGCTCACTCTTGCTCCTTTTCCGAGTCCCAAAGGCAGCATTACCTCATTTGCAAACCAGCAAATTCGAGACATCTATGAAGTTTCATGTTCTTAGACACATGCAAAAAGGCACACAACTTGTGTAAAATTAAAGGAGCGAGATGATTGCAACTAAGCTCATACTATGGCTTGGAGGAAGATCAATTAAGATATATTTTGTTTCTCCAAAGTTGCATAACATGCTTGTTTTTGTCCTAGGAGCAGACGAGTGGCCTCCTCTGCTGTTTTGCTATTCTTGCCCCCTGCTCAAGACATGTGGAAACTACATCCTGAGCTTTCTGGTTTCCTCTTTTTATATTTCTGTTTTCAAGCTTCCTCCTCACACTGTCTGGAGCCTTATCTGAGTACAAATGCCTGCCTCCAGGGCTGGGGTTTTTTTCCCTGGTTTTGTTTTCCTACGGAAATGGCTGCAATGCAGAAGCTGCCATTGCCTTTTCCTGGTTTGTGGATTGCAGCCAAAGGTTTGCCCAAAGGCAGGAGGATCATCAGCAGGCAGAACCAAACTGCTCAGGCAGATCTACATCTGACTCTCTGTGGAAGAGGAAGTCTGCATCTCATGGCTCATGAGCCGACAATGTCTTCCCTATCCTCCTCTGTCACAGCCAAAGCAGGGAAAGTTGGTTTCATCTCTGCCTTTTACATCTAAACTGAATGGTCACAAAACCTCCTGGAACATTGTTCTCTGCTTCTGCATTGTGGGAGTGCTATACATATGTTTATCAGTCCATCGACTGAAGCGGGTCTCCTTCAACTCAGAAACCTCTTTACCATGGCTCTATGAAAGACCTGGACGTTTTCAGGTGTAGAAAACAACAACAGTCTCTCACAGGTCACAGGAACCACTTACACTCCAGGTGACAACTTCCTCTCATGTGAGGATGCTGCTGCATGTTTCATGGTCACTGACTGGTGATGGCCCATCCTTCCCCATAAAGGTTTCATCTGTCTGGGTTTGAAGCTGAACTTCCTCATTAAAAAAAAAAAAGCCAACAACCTGTAACTGGCAGACTTGTATAAAAGAGCTGAGCACAGATTTTCAGATACATATGTAATGTTAAAGGCAATGAAACAGGTTAATTCAAGCACCCATAAGAGGTGGTAGACGTGGCTGGGAGTCATGTTATTGGTCCGGGGTGGGGTGTAGATATTTTCCTCTTTTTAAATCTGGACTCCTCAGCTTTGGGTGAGCTCTTCAGTCTGCTCAGCTGAGTGATCTTGGGTGTCCAGTTGTTGAGAGAGTGGGTCTAAATACAGCCATCTGAAAATCAGTCCTAAATTCCAACTGTATGTTTTTAAAAACTACCTTTCAGTGGAATTTTATTCATTTGAGGTGTGGCATTTCTTTATATAACTGGGTTTTTTTTTCTTTGTTGACACTCTACCAGTCTGTATTCTTTGAAGAAGACAGTATGTGACTGGTATGACTGGTACACAAGTGCTAGTTCTTTTATGAGTCAGTCTTATTTACAATAGAAAAAAAAAAAAAGTCCAAAGTTTTTCTTTATTATAAACCCATGCAGTTGCCATTTATTACATTGAATGCTTTCAGAGTTGTATTTATCAACTGCATTCTTGTTTACACAAGAAATGGTGTCCAGGTGACCAACAGGATTACTTCTGCCATGCTAAACTCTTTAAGATGTTGGCCTGCTGTCCCTGGGGGCGAGGTCAGCTCTCCCTCACTCGGGCTGCCCAGGCCGTATTTTCTGAGTGAGCTGACAAACACTTGCAGTGTTTGAACCAAAGACTGACAATAATTCAGAAAGAATTTCACTCTGTAATGATGTAGATTGTTTTAGTTTGTGGATTCCTATTTTTCCAGTTCCCAGAAAGATTATAAACAGGAGCGTTGTCTTATCAGATGGCAGTAACACAGGCTGGGTCAGTGCCTGGCTGTGAAGGAGAAAGAACTGGTCTTTTTTTGTGATGGGGCTGCAGTAACAGAAGGGATTTGAAACCCAGGTCTGGATGTGGTTCTCCAGGTTCTGCCATCAGCCTGCAGGACCCTGCTCTTCCTGCCTTCCGTCAGGGCAAGATCTTTGGAAGCTGTTGGTGGGCTGTGTGGTGTCTGGCTGCAATGTCCTTGTCCACTTGTCTGGCTAAAGAGAGAAGCCCCAGGAGCAGGAGGGTGAGCTGGAAAAAGCGATGCCTCTGAAAGAAGCCTAGGCTTTGACACAGGCAGGGCATGGCAGCTGGATGTAGGTGATGGTGGCCTGTGTTCCAGTGACTTTACCTTCTGGATGACCAATGGAGAAGGCTGCTGGGGTGGGGGAAGAGACCCAGGGGCTGAGAAGCTGGTGGCCACCACTCTGAGAAGGAAGTGAAAGAGCCAACTTCTTTGCAGTGGGAGGCTGAGGGATCTGTAGGCAGGAGCACGGGGGCAGGGGGGGGGATGCTTGATGCCTGGAAATGTGAGAGGCTGCACAGAAAGTTGCTGAGACGACTCCGGTGGTACCCGACTATTATTTGTGTGGAGTCAACCTGGGAGGTGCACAGGGGCTCAGCAGGGAGAGAGGTGGGGCTGGGGGGGTGGGGAGTTCCCTTCAGACATTCCTGCTAATTAGCCAAAAATTGGCTTTTTCCTGAAGTTCCCCAGGAGATGCAGCCAAAGGTACGAGCTTATTCAATGGTTCAGGAGGTGACCTGTCAGCAGTTATTGCATATTTATGTCCTTTCACGGTTTGTTTTTTTTTTCTGTGGGCTGAACCTCGTGTCTGGAAACAAAGAAGGTCATCCCTTCTCAGGACGGTTCTCCTCTCCATGTACCTCAGCAGTGCAAAGCATATCTGCTCAGCCTTACGAAACTTTAAACAAAAATAAAATAAACAAGCCCAAACCCTAACAGAACACTTTTTTGCTCCAGCCAAAATCACATGTAACCCACGGAGCCAGCGATGCAAACCTGCTTCACACCATAGCCCCAGCAGAGCCAACCGTGGTCCTTCTCTCGGGTAGCCCACCAGGTAAACCTCCCCCCCCCGGGACCCTCCAGCCCGTCGGAGCCGCCCGAGGCGCTGGTAACGCGGCAGCTCCCTGGTAATCTGTGCTTTAAGGAAAGCAGGAGGTCAGCCTGCAAGTTAGATGGATTGAGTCATGTAGACTTCAACTAACCCCTCCCACAGCCATGGACCACTAAAGCGCCCATTTTCATGAGCACCTCTCACTAAGGCAGCTCGGAGCCGGCAGAAGCTGGGAGAGGAAGAGGGGGGAGAAAGAGGGAGGAAGGAGAGAGCACCGGCACCCATGGACGAGCCAAAGGGTAAGGGCAGAAGCGAACCGCTGGTTTCCCGAAGCGGCCCCGACCCCCGGGCGAGGGGACTGGGGTTTGCGGGGTGGGGGGGACAGGACTCGGCGGGGCACCCCCGGGCTGGCGGCATCCCCCGGGCTGGCGGGGGAGGCTCTGCAATACTCATGAGGAGCTCCTTCACGTTTGCCAGCCGGGAGGGAGCTGCGGCTGCGGCATCCCCCAGCGTGCGCGTCTCCCTCCG
>VZTM01000393.1:0-32534 GCA_013400555.1 Jacana jacana | reverse complement strand
GAGGGGGCGGGGGCGGGCAAACCGAAAAAACCCCAAACCAAACCCCAAAACTCGTTGAAGTCTTGGCTATTGGGAAGCGGCGGTGGGAAGCTGTAGGCGTGAGGCTGGGAGAATTGCTGTGCTGAGTAACGGGGGGCTCGGGGTGCGGAGGCTGGACCCCCGAGGGAGAGGAGAAGGAGATGCCCCACCGGGCAGCCCCGCCAAGCCCTCGGCCTTCGCTGGAGATGCCTATTGCACAGCGGTTTTAATGTGAGATAGCTCTTGAGCCAGGGTCTGCCTTTTCGAATCCGCTGGTGCGGAGCGGCTCTCGTCACGCTGGGCGTTTGGCAGAAACATTGCCTAGTTTAGTATCAGCTGTTGTCAATCTGGGTGTCTTACCCTCCGCTTACAGCAACTTCTCCGACACCCCCCGCCCCCTCCGTCTTTCTGTACTGCTGACAGTCCCGGGCTGGGCTGTAAAACACAAAGCAGCCACTCGGATAAATAGACAGGAAGCAGTAAACTGGGAAAAGACCTGGCTGTTAAATTGAGCAAGAAGCTTAGGGATTCCCACTGTTTTTTCCAGTATCTTGATAATTTCTTGCTCAGTACTAGATGGAAGTCCAGGGGAATCCAACAGGGAATCAAAATGTGCTTTGTTTGTTTATTTTTTCCCTTGGAACAAGTAACATGGTCAAATAGACTTCTCTGTGTTTTTAACTTCATAAAATGTAACAAATGGCAACATTTGAGCAAAATAAGGATTTTCTCAGTCTGATGTACATCAAAAGATTGGCAGGAGGAGAAAGTTAGCTCATTAGTTTATGCAGTCATGTGCGAAGATGGAAATTTAGAAATAATTTGCCTGTGCTGAGGAGGGAGATAAGAATAGCTTTGAAACCAGTCTTTAAAAAGTTTCATTCCAAAAATGAAATGTAACATGTGAAGGGAGATGCCTTTCTAGTGAGGGGAGGAATCACAGACAAGAAACTTAGATGGAGACTGATTTAGCAAAGAGGAGCAAACGAGCCTTCTTTTAGAAAGTGGGGTTTTAAAGAGACAGAAGGAAACTGAAGGAAACTGCCAGTTAGTGCTGGAGCTAATTGCAGAAGAGGTTGTGACAGTGTCACAATGGGTGGACTGAAGAAAATGCAACTCATGCAACTCATCTCACAAGTGCCTTAATGCAGTTTGGTGCAATGAGAAGCAAGAAACCACACTCGGGAGAGGGAAGGGAAGAAGAAAGCAGGAGGCAGTGTTTCTGAAACCGCCTCTTGCAGTAAGTCCTCCAGAGGCAGCCACAATAGGTTCCACACAGCGGGGTGCAGGACAGGCAGCATCCCTCAGCTGGCAGGAAAGTCTCCACCTGGAGAGAAAGCTGGAATGCACACAAAGGGCACAGCCTTTCCTCAGCTGCAGGCTGGGGGCAGAGTGGCTGGAGCTGCCTGGCAGAAAAGGACCTGGGGGTGTTGGTCGACTGTGGGCTGAACATGAGCCAGCAGTGTGCCCAGGTGGCCAAGAAGGCTACCAGCATCCTGGCCTGTGTCATCAGTTGCTAACAGTTGGATTAATAAACTAACACNCGCAGCCTTGCCGCAGTCCTCCCTTTCTCCCCGGGGGGAGCATCAGCTTCAAGCCTTTGGATCCCCCCGTCGCCTCCCCATCCGGCCCACCGGCCCCTTTCTGAAAGGACCTTGTCAACTTGTGGCTGGGGTGGCAGGCAGGAGCAGCGGGGGGCGCGGGCTGGCCGTCCCCGGGCGGTGCGGGCGGGANGGAGATGCCTATTGCACAGCGGTTTTAATGTGAGATAGCTCTTGAGCCAGGGTCTGCCTTTTCGAATCCGCTGGTGCGGAGCGGCTCTCGTCACGCTGGGCGTTTGGCAGAAACATTGCCTAGTTTAGTATCAGCTGTTGTCAATCTGGGTGTCTTACCCTCCGCTTACAGCAACTTCTCCGACACCCCCCGCCCCCTCCGTCTTTCTGTACTGCTGACAGTCCCGGGCTGGGCTGTAAAACACAAAGCAGCCACTCGGATAAATAGACAGGAAGCAGTAAACTGGGAAAAGACCTGGCTGTTAAATTGAGCAAGAAGCTTAGGGATTCCCACTGTTTTTTCCAGTATCTTGATAATTTCTTGCTCAGTACTAGATGGAAGTCCAGGGGAATCCAACAGGGAATCAAAATGTGCTTTGTTTGTTTATTTTTTCCCTTGGAACAAGTAACATGGTCAAATAGACTTCTCTGTGTTTTTAACTTCATAAAATGTAACAAATGGCAACATTTGAGCAAAATAAGGATTTTCTCAGTCTGATGTACATCAAAAGATTGGCAGGAGGAGAAAGTTAGCTCATTAGTTTATGCAGTCATGTGCGAAGATGGAAATTTAGAAATAATTTGCCTGTGCTGAGGAGGGAGATAAGAATAGCTTTGAAACCAGTCTTTAAAAAGTTTCATTCCAAAAATGAAATGTAACATGTGAAGGGAGATGCCTTTCTAGTGAGGGGAGGAATCACAGACAAGAAACTTAGATGGAGACTGATTTAGCAAAGAAGAGCAAACGAGCCTTCTTTTAGAAAGTGGGGTTTTAAAGAGACAGAAGGAAACTGAAGGAAACTGCCAGTTAGTGCTGGAGCTAATTGCAGAAGAGGTTGTGACAGTGTCACAATGGGTGGACTGAAGAAAATGCAACTCATGCAACTCATCTCACAAGTGCCTTAATGCAGTTTGGTGCAATGAGAAGCAAGAAACCACACTCGGGAGAGGGAAGGGAAGAAGAAAGCAGGAGGCAGTGTTTTTGAAACGGCCTCTTGCAGTAAGTCCTCCAGAGGCAGCCACAATAGGTTCCACACAGCGGGGTGCAGGACAGGCAGCATCCCTCAGCTGGCAGGAAAGTCTCCACCTGGAGAGAAAGCTGGAATGCACACAAAGGGCACAGCCTTTCCTCAGCTGCAGGCTGGGGGCAGAGTGGCTGGAGCTGCCTGGCAGAAAAGGACCTGGGGGTGTTGGTCGACTGTGGGCTGAACATGAGCCAGAAGTGTGCCCAGGTGGCCAAGAAGGCTACCAGCATCCTGGCCTGTGTCATCAGTTGCTAACAGTTGGATTAATAAACTAACACAGCCAAGGGAGAAATTCTGCTTGGGGTGTGACAGAGCAACAGATCATACCAGTGATCGGTATGGGTACCTCCTTGGGCAGAAAGTGTGGCAGACTGGAAAATATAAGGGGGGCTTCAGTCTAAGGAAAGCATGATACTGTTCTCCTGCAGAAAGCAGTAAAAAGCAGTAAACCTAAAATGGTCAAAAGGTACTGAATGAACAAGAGGTAGTAACTCAGGTTCGGAACTTTGAATACATGGTGAATTAATCACTGCTGTAAGGAAGACTGCTCTCTATGGACCAGTGATTTTTCCAGCCTAGAATGGTAATAATGCAAAATCTGATGGGAAAAAAAAAAAAAAAAAAGGAAAAAAGAAATAAGGGAATGTGAATGAAGATTGAAATATAAAGAATCCCAGACCAGCACTCCTAAAGCAAGAACGAGAGGAGGATGCCTGGCTGGTTCATTCAGGTGGTGAAGGAGGTAAAGAGAAAATAGCTCATGTAAATGGAAAGGAATTGGAGAAAGAGGAAATGGAGAACATCTGATTGAAAACTCAGGGAGTTGTGGAAGATTTTATAGCGTTAGCAATGCTGTCGGGGGAAAATCTAAAGTCAGCGGGACCAAGCCCAATCCAAAGGAGGTGTTCTGTGTGTCTTAGGAACTAAATAATAGATATCTAACACTGCATAGTCATTATGGAGGTGGAGAGGGTAAGGTTTTAATGAGGATACAGGGAAAAACCAACAGAAGTGTTGGTTAAATGATTTTGCAGATTGAGGGGGAGGGATTATTTCTGATATGAAGGAATATTTTGTGTACGTTTTATAACTTGAGTAGATTAACATTTTGGGAGGGGACAATGTTTTTGACAATTTGAAATTAAATGTGCCAAGTGCTTACTGAGACCATCTATGCCCAGTGATGTTCATTTTCAGCAAACTAGAGCAGAGCACTAGGGATAGCGCAGGCAATGGGAAGGACACTGGGTTGACTCAGTATCCCAGCAGTGTGGGGGTTCGTAGCCTAGAGAACTGTTGCAATTTAGTTTGACAGCAGTTCTATCTAAATTACTGAATAGGTCTCCCAAATAATCAAGTTTTAACAGCCAGTTTGATCATACTCTTTTGGTTTTGGAAAGGTTAGCACTTATCAAAATAGCTTTCAGAGTAATGTTGCTGTAGGAATGGATAACACTGTGGAAATCTGTAACAGAAACAAATGCCTCAAAAAGGAAATTATTCATCCTAGATGGAAGCAAGCCTGGGAGTTCATGGGGTTCCCTCAACCAAGCCCATTAGTCTGCCTTCCTCGAATGGAGATAGTCCCACCTGCAAGAGTCTGCAGCAAGAACTTCCAGGAATACATTCCTTTTGGCTAGAGAATGCATTTATAAGGGAGGGGAAGGGAGGAGTATTTCAAGTACTGACAGACCTCTTAATTTGTCCTTGCTTTCTTGAAAGGTTGTTTTTTTTGTTTACAAAGTAAGTCAGCTGGCTTAACAAAACAGATGTCAAACAAGCCTAGTGGGATTCTCATTTGGAATAAAACAGGCTTCATTTTGTCTTCTGTGTGTTATCACTATTAATGTCCTCTTGATTTATTTCTTCATACCAGGCTGGAGGCTCACCAGAGTTCGGGGAGGGAGAGGGGAAGGTATTCTTAAAAATTGAGTGACCATTGAACAAATCTGGGCTGTAAGTTAAAGGACCTCTAAAGCCTGACTTCCCCAGTAGTTAGGAACCACCTCACAAAAGGGGAACTGGCAGAACTAATGTCCTTGTTTTCATAGCCATGGGATGGATTATGAGTGTAGGAGTGGGAAGGCCACCTGTCCTTTATCTGATCTGTTTTCCAACTAACTATTAGTGCAGGTTTTATTTTTCAGAGATGGCAAATGTGGCTGAAAACAGTAAATGTTAGTATCTCCCATGTGTAAACTTCTCTGCAGCAGTAGATGCATTTCTGATGTTGCTCTGATTACAGAAAACTCCCCATGACTCTCCAGCATGAACTGATGGATGAAGACCTGGATGACAACAGACCTTAAAAATAGTTAACAAAGGAGATAATCATTAAACAGCTGTGTTTTCAGAGGTATTCTGCAAGAGGCCTGATGGCATTAGGCGTTTTCAATAATGATCTAAAATGTATAAAATCATTGCTGATTTACAGATGGAGTTTGTCAGCACTGGGAGGACCAGTACAAATACCAATTAAGTCAGAGGAAAAAGTCTAAGGAAGCCAAGAGTGGTTGGAAACATAAAGAGCAAATAATAGGCTTCAAGCCAAGCTTGTAAAAGCACAGCTAATGCAACTTTGAGAGGATAATTGGACATTCAAATCCTGAATAGACTAGAAAAAATCAACAAAAAATATGCAGAGGTGTTTGTGTGTGTGTGTGTGACAGCCATAACTCAGAGTTTCTTTGCTTTATAAAGGAATTTTGGGGGGTTTTGTTTGGCAGAAAGTTGTCCCGTAGTCAACCTTACTGTGACCACTGCAATCTGTGTTTGCCTCTTGGCTGGCTTGTAATTACCAGAAATATGTAGAAAACCATCAAGGAATTTCTCATGGCGAAAGAATAAATTTAAGAGGTTGGACACTTGAAGAGGGAAAGGTTACAAAAGCTGTAATAATTGATAATACTTCTGACCTTTCCTAAAATGGTATAAATGCCTTAATAAGGTGCAAAAATATCAAGCTTGGTCACACTTCTAAGTTCTTGTACCTTTAGCACCTGTGGTGTTGGGGGCAGCTCGCAAACACAGCTGTGGGGTTAATCACCCCCTAGGTATTTTGTACTTTCTTACTAGCCCAGGGTTGGGTGACACTGGTCTGTCTCTGGCGCTGGACCTTTTTTGAAGTGTGAAATAGGAACCAGGTTCTCAGCTTGGAAATGATCTATTCAAGGTGGCCAGGATGGGGCTAAGGACAGCGCATGACACTGAGATGACTTTGTAGAATCAGCCTATAAGGGATTTGTATTGCCTGAGTCCAGTCAAACTTAAATTGTAAAATACCAGGTCATCTTCACAAGAGAAGCACTCCTGTTGGTTTTCTGAAAGGTGAGTTAGATAGGACCATTTCTTAAATTGTATTTTCTCATGGTTTTGTCAGCTAGATGTGAAAAGTCATCTCTCAGCTCGGTGGAAACTTCCATTCCCTGATCAGAGCTGAGGTTTTAATTGCAGCCACTTTTATCAGCATTTCCTGGCCACAGAGCTGTTGCCAGTGTGCTTGTATGGAGAGCAGCGGAGCCTCAGGGTGTGCTTCTGCAGCCGGTGTGATTTAACACAAATCTGTTCTGAGAGGAGAGGGAGAGAGAAGGGAAGAGGAAGAAGAGAGGGCCTGTCCTCCCTAGCCTTGTTCTTTTTTCTGTGGTAACTTTCAGCTTGTCTGGCTTGAAAGCCAACACCAACCCAAATGAGAGAACAGGAGGAGGCAAGGGTAAAAGTCACTCAGATTAAAGTTGTTGGGGAGGGCTTCATTGTAAGACAAGGAGAGACACAAAACCAGCCCTGTGCTCTAGAACAGAGGAGCATTAGCAGCACAAATTAAGAAATGAGTTAAGGGAAAAAGTGTGAGAGAGCAGATGGAAGGGAACAGAGTCGGCTAAGTGCACACTGAACAAATTCATCTGCTCACGTGCTCTCATGCGTTCACTCCCCCCTAATGCAGCTGGAAAGATCAGTTTCACAGCCTGCTCTTTGGGCTCTTCATCTCTCTGTCTGTTGTGCTGCGCTGGCTGTTCTCGTTCAAGGGCGATGCAGGCGGTGTAGCAGTCACTGCTGTCACCACTCTGTCAGTGTTCAGCCACCACCAGCAGTGCTACAGCTCTGCCCATTACAGTTCTTATCTGACCCCTTTGGGGCTCTTTAGTCCTCCCTTCCAGCGTGGAAAGAGCTTCCCGTGAGGATCTGCAGAGCCTCTTCTCTGTCTGCCTTCGCACTGCCTTTCGAATTCCCCTTGTAATGTCAGCGTAAAGCTTCTGGTAGGAAGAGGCAGGTGCCCATCCATCTGACCCACACTGTCCCCTGCTCTCTTGTGACCTTCAAACCCAGCTGTCTGCTACGTCTCTTCTGGCCAAGAAGTAACCCTTGTGGGGTGGTTCTGACTCGCACCTTTGAGCGAGCATTTTTATGGTGTGTAAGTAGAGTTAAAGGCTCTTTCTTCGGTTTGTATCCTCCCCTTTGTATCCCAATCTTTGCCCCGATCACATAAGGTGGTGAATACCAGATTTTTCCCAGGGGAGAGAATGAAAAGAAAACAGACCTATTTGTACAAGGGCGTGAAAACTAGCTTGTGTTCTCATTAACTATCTGCAGTCTTTGAGCCAAAGGTCAGACTAGAGCTGGCCTTTGAGCTGCCTGAAAAGGTGAATCAGCAGCCCAGGATGTAGAAACCACTTCAACCCCCCAGCCAGCGCTTTCGCGCTCAGCTCGGCAGGTTCCCCGGAGAGCGGAGCTGCAGGAGCTGCCAGTGCAGCTGCTGTGGTTTCTAACGCTCACTATTGGTGATGCTGCAGCTGGGGACAGGAGAGGCAGCAGACTCTGCACCTTCCTTCCCAGGCTATAGTGAGGAGGGGGAAGTTTCCTCCAAAGTGAGGGATGGGGGGGATTTGGAGACCCTGCAGCACAGCTGGTGGTGTGGAAGCATCCATTGGTGCATGGCAAAGCCCAGGGAGGAGGCATGCAGTGGGAGGGAAGATGGAGCTCCTGTGTGGAGCATGGGCTTAGTGGTAAGGGCAAGTAACGAAGTGGGATATGTTCCTCGGCTGAAAACTGTGCCGCGTTCCTACCTGCTCTTTACCAGGATGGTAACCTGGTAAAGAGGTTACCGTCCTGATAACCAGGTACCTGGTACCAGGGGACACCTCTTGCCAAGGAGAACATCTACTCTTGACCAAGATGAGCCTGTAGCTGCTGGCTCCGGCTGCTGTGTGGGAAACACAACTGGAAATCTGTGATTTTGTCTCGTATTGAATGTGCTCAATAAGTTGATCTACAGCTTCTATATATTTAGTCATGCTTTCCTGAAACAGTATAGGAAACTTACTGTTTGTCAGCTTTGGCTGAGCCTGCGGTAAACACAATACCAGCTGAAGTTGAAAAGAACTTTATTCTGGTAAATCTCATGGTCAAGTATCTGTTTACAAGACTTAGAAATACCATTGTGAAAAAAAGCAGAAAAAACATAAATAAAAGAAGAAAAGCTTGTTCCAGCAGTGCAGTTTAGGTTTTATTCTCTCATTGGCCAGAGAGAATTAAGACCTCCTCTTGAAATGAATCAGTTGCAGGTTTAAAGATGGATTTAGCAAGTGGTTTTAACAGAAAAAGCTGAGTTGAGCTATATCTACCCTGCTTGATGCAAAGAACAAGCAGTCCTTTACTGCACCATGCCTGTGACTTTGTCAGCCTGGCCTGATTGTAACCTATCAAGAGTAGCCTGGTAAAGAAAAATTAGAAAAAAAAGAAAAAAATTAGAAAAGGAATCTGCACTTGTACAAGTGCACAGTAGAAGTATGGCACCAGACAGGCAGGATAGTCCCTTTTTATGGCAGAGCAAACAGAGGAGTAAAGCCAACTGGGAAGCTAAAATTTTGCACTTCATCTTAAAAATAGTGGTTTAAACAGAAGCTGGGCCCATGCTATGAACTCCTTGTTAAAGACAGTAATTTTGCAGTTGCTTTTTAGCCTACAAAGCGTGTCTCGGCTCCAGAGACTAGTAATTTCTCTGCCAATTTAAGGACCTTCTAGTGTTTTGGCCACTTGGTGTCTGTGAGAATGCTGGCTGGATCCTGTAAGCCTTGCTGGGAATAGATGCCCTTCTGTAAATCGGGGTCTTGGAGAGCCTCTCCGGCCCATTTACTTCTTGGGAGACTGCAACCCTAAATTTACCCTGTAATGTACTTCAAACCACATCACTGGATTCTTTGTGTGTAGTGTAGCAGTTAGTCTTTAGGTTTTACTAGGGTTTCATAGAGATTATATATAACGCAGCAGGACTGTTGTTGGGTAGTTCCTAACTCCTTTGTAAAGGTAGTAAACAACTCTCTGACTCTACTGGTTTCTCCTATGTCCACTTGTGAAGTCAGGCTGTGGGAAGGAAACACAAGGAACTCCTTCTTTCCTGCTATGGGGCTCCCCTGCCTGTGTTCCTCTTTTTTTCAGCGTTTCTCCTGACCTTAATGACATTTCCCATTTTTCCCATGTTTTTAAAGTTGTAACAGAACCGGGTCGACCTTGTAGCATGAGTTGTGTGTGTGCTTTACTAGACCAATAATCTCCAAATTGCTATTAGTCTGGCAGAACACAAAAGACCATACCTAAATGACAGAAGATGAATTTAAGAGTAATTGTAGCCAAAGCACGTTGCTCTCTCGCCGGGAAGGAGCGTGCTGTGAGCTCCACTTCCTGAGAGCTTCCCAGACAAGATGATGAGGTGGTCCAGGGGATGGAGCATCAGGCTGGCTATTTGTGTCTCTCCCGTGCTTCTTCATCACCTGAGGAAACAGGGCTAATGGTGTTGACTTCTGTAAACTGCTTGGCATTGCATGGAGGGGGGGGGTGTTAAGCACTGTGACAGAGGATGAGGTTCAACAGGCAGGAAAGGATGATGGTGATGATGATTGAGATCCAGCTTTACCTCGTTGGCATTATCTCCCCATAAGTTTTGGGCAGACTGCGCTGCTGAGAGCTAGCTGGAGTCACTGCAAAAGCCACAGAGACGGGGGTGGGGGGAGGGGGGCAAGCCTGGGAACAGTGGGAGAGCAGTGAGAGAGCCCTGGCCTCACTGGATGTCTGTGAGCCGAGAGGAGCTGTGACACGAGCACGGGAAAATGTGGGCGCACAAAAGCCTCCTTGTGCGTCTCATGGTTCTGCTGGGGGGTAATTGCAGCTACCCTGTCTGGCCAGGAGCTTTATGGGGGAAGCTGAGGTTAATGCCAGCCTTGCCCTACGAGCCAGAGTACAGGCTGCTCTACACTGGTGAAAACAGTCTCACCCGGTGCTGTCACAGGGAGCTGCTCAGCACATGGAGGGCTGGAAACAGCTCCAGCTCTAACATCCTCAGTGAGATCTTTGGTGTAAACTGTTTAAAGTCCCTTGTGGTGAGTCTGGTAGTGACAGCCAGGGACAGACTACATAGTTCCTCTCTGGGATTTCAGTATCCTCTAATTTTCCAACAGGTGACTGCTGGTAGGGCCTGGAGCATCTCTCTTGCATGGAAAGGCTGAGGGACTTGTGTCTTTTCAGTCTGGAGAAGAGAAGGCTGAGGGGGATCTGATCAACACCTATAAATACTTCAAGGGTGGGTGTCAGGAAGATGGGGCCAGTCTGTTTTCAGTGGTGCCCAGTGAGAGGACAAGGGGGAACGGGCACAAACTTGAACAGAAGAAGTTCCATCTCAACCTGAGGAGGAACTTCTTTGGTGTGAGGGTGTCAGAGCCCTGGCAGAGGCTGCCCAGAGAGGGGGTGGAGTCTCCATCTCTGGAGACAGTTGCACCATGCCTGGACATGTTCCTGTGGGCCCCGCTTTGGGTGGCCCTGCTTTGGCAGGGGATTGGACTGGATGATCTCCAGAGGTCCCTTACAACCCCATAGCATTCTGTGATTCTGTGGTGCTGTGCTGCAAGCTCTCTGCAGGAAATCTGCCTGTACCTGAGCAGCAGAGCTGCATGCAAGAGCAGACCCTAGATAAACCCTAAAATCTGCTTCCTTTGCTATTAGTAGGGCCCCCATAACCTAACCAAGCCAGGGAGACCTTTTCACAGCCACGATGGCAGCCTGTGAAATGAAGGTTCTGGCACACTGTGCATAAGGCAGGCATGGAATCATAGAATCATTCTGGTTGGAAGAGACCCTTGGGATCATCGAGTCCAACTATCAGCCCCACTCTACAAAGTTCTCCCCTACACCAGATCCCCCAACACCACATCTAATCAACACAGTCAGGGATGGGGACTCCACCGCCCCCCTGGGCAGCCCATTCCAGCTCTGACCACTCTTGCTGGGAAGAATTCTTTCCTCATGGCCAGCCTAACCCTACCCTGCTGCAGCTTGAAGCCATTCCCTCTCCTTTTGCTAATTCCCTGTGAGAAGAGACCAGCACCAACCTCTCTACAAGGTCCTTTCAAGCAGTTGTAGAGAATGATGAGGTCTCCCCTCAGCCTCCTCTTCCTCCAACTAAACAGTCCCCAGCATGTGGCTGAAGAAGCAGAAATACTAGTACTGGCCTGAAAGAATAATGAATGGAAATGTGTGTGTGAGAGAGAGATAAAGGGGACTAGAAGAAGGAACACAGCAAGTGTTAAAAGAAATGGTCTGTATTGATAACTGCGGATGTGACCAACCGCACTAAAACTGGGTAAATGTTGACAAACAGTGTGTTTGTGACAAGCCTGGGTGCCTGCACCCTGATAAGTCTCATAGGGATGCCTTGTCAGGAGGCATGGGTGCTGATAGAGCCCCTGTGCAGATGACTTCTTGGGGAGAAAATTGTACTCAGTCAACAGAAGGGTGACAGCAAGGTTGCAGCGCATACCGCGTGCAAGTTCTCCTCCTCCTCTCCCAGCAGGAAGGCAGACTGTGGGAGCTCAGGCACCCAAAATGAGAAGACAAAAATGGCACTGAGAAGCCACCTGTCTCAGGGCTCTCGGGGTTACAAGGTAAGAGAGATTTCAAGGCAAAGGGATGACACCACAGTAACCATTAGCTCAAAAATGAACAGCTTGCCACTAACAAGGAACCCAAGAGATGCGGCGAGGACTTGGTATCTGGCACCCGAGATCCAGTCTCATGCAAGATCCTGCCAGAACACCTGAGCAAACTCAGTGCTGTGTGTACAGGGCAGGTAAAAAGGGAGGAGGGGAAAAGGGGGTGGGTGAGCATGGATGAGAAAATGAGTAGAAATTACATTCTTTTTTGAAACACGGATCATCTTCTGGTTCCATAAGGCCTTGCACTGTTGCTACATTAATCTCCAGTATCAAAGCAGCTTCACAAGCTACTCCATTCTCAAATGAGAAAAAGCTATGAAACCTCTATTTATAACTGGTAAGCTCACCAGAGTTTAAGAAGTTTTTGTTTTCGTGTGATCAGTGGTAAAAAATGTAATTGAGTCCAAATCAGGTTCCCAGAGCCTGGGAGAGGTTCTGGGGGCTGAAAATTATTGAGCAAAAGTATCTGACACAAAAAAAATAACAGGGGATCGAGGAAGGTTGTTGGATGCTTTGAGTGACACAAAGTGTAAAGCTGAAACTACTCACCAGCCTTTTGCCTTTACTGTTACCACCCAAAATAAGTTGACTTCCTGTGTTGAGAGCAAGCAGAACATGGCCTGGGAGGAGACCCCACTGCTGAGAATCATCTCTACATGAGCAGTGTGGGAGCCCAGCCAGCCTATAAATAGATTTTAAAGCTAGGGCTCCACGTCTGCTCTGGGGAGACAGCCCCACAGGTTTCTCTTTGCAGAGTTACCGTACAGCTTCTGGCTCTCCTTCAGCCTGCCAGCCCTCACTCCCACACTTCACGTCGCTTCAAGTCTTCGGGATCAAATCCTACTCTCAATTAGCATTATTGGCCTTATGAATATCTGGAGTTCAAATTATTTTTCTCATGTTTATCTTTCTCCAAGTTTTATTGTTTCCTGTGTATGATGGTTGTTTCCATAGATACCTTGGACATCCTTACCCATCCTCCCTGGATGTGCAGCTCCTCCCAGGGAGTCACAGCACAGTTTGTCACTTCTGCTTGAGGCCTTTTGTCCTTCAGCCACGCCAGAGCTATGCTGAGTGTTTTAGTGCTGCTGTTCCAACGTCTTGTCATCTTGATGTGTTGCCTTGTGCTCTTATAAGGCTTTCAATCCACACGATAGAGCTCCTATCCCAGACAGCTTTCAATTAAAAAATAGTAGGCTGCACGTCTATTTTGGGATTTTGTACTGATAATTGTTGGAAACTTTAGCTCAGCTTTTCTCTGCTCTGGGTAACTGTTAAACAGAACGGTGGTTTGTTGTTTTTGTTCTCCTACTCCCTTTGAGAAATGTTGTCAAAGGAAAAAGTCTGGCAAAATATTGAGGATTGGTATCTGAAATGTACACTAGCACTGACTGGTATTGTTTGAGGCAGCTCTTGCATGAGTTTTTTTTCCTTTATCCTGTTTCAACCTTGTCCCAGAGGAAAACATAAGTCTGAGATTGCAGAGGTAGATGCTAGCGTGAGTCACTGCTTAGTATTTAGTGGTGAGAAAGTTGACCGCTATCTTCGCAGATCCTATCAGAAAGCCAAGAAAAATCTGGATGCAGCGTAAGTTGCTGCTTTCTTTTTCTGAGCAATTCTGCCCTTATCAGCCCTTATCTGGCTGTTTACTGCACAAGCAGTTCTGCTGACTCAGCATTAGCAAGAAGCGATGCCAGGGCAGCTCCAGACCACACTTAAGGAATTACAGAGGAGACTATTAGAGTCACAAGTTTTCTCTTTAGCTGATTTATAAATGGATTTGTCTTCTTTCTTGCTCCTTTGTCCCGCAGATGTTAATAAATAACCTTTTCAATGCCCTGCTTCTGCAGGGGACATGAGGAAAGAAGCCTGTACTCATGAACTTGCTGCAAGTGCTGCAGCTGGGCTGGGGATCCTGCAGCTGGAAGGTGGTTTTGGATTGAGCTTGTGATCTCCTGCAGTGGCAGCGAGAATGGCACTTAGAGAGGCTGGGAAGGACAGTGGTGGCAGCAAAGCAGCAGGCCTGTAGCTGCTTTTTTGCCCGAGCCCAGCTTTGCCGGCCATTCCTGCTGCTGAGGGGCTCAAACCAGTGCTCATCCTAACAGAGCCAGCCAGCAGCTCTTTTCCATGCAAGAAATCCATCCCCGTTGCTGGGCATATCGCAACCTGGTGCCATTTTCAGCTGAATCTGGCTTTTGTTCGCTTTTGACAGTGGAGAGTGTTGATTTCTCTGACCCAGTGAGCAGCTTTGGACACACGGGCTAAAGCATGGAGTAGAAAGCTGGAGGTAAGTGGTGAAGAAGAGCTTGGGACTTCCCTGCTTGCACCCCTTGCTGGGAAGGGAGAGCAGCTCATGCTCTGACTCCTCTGGGGGAGATGCTGTGAGGAGCCAGAGCTGTAATGGTCCCTCTGCTGGGCCCGGTCCTGGAGGCAGTCTCTGACAGATTCCTGGGGGCTGCTCGGTCACCCAGAAATGACAGTGGTTTTAATGCCTCTGTGGCAGCCCCTGGTGTGCGATGCACACAGACGGGGCAGCTGAGACACTTGCCAGGAAGACGTGTTGCTGTGACTGTCCCTTGTCCTTATCTTGTGACCGCCTCCGGCAGCAGCTCACCTTGGGTGTCAGGTTCTTGGAACTGCTGCTCTTCCTGCTCATCTGATACTGGAGGCTGTGGTTTTATACTCTGGTTTTATACCACTTTTTGAGGAGTATTGGTAAAGAGTTTGCCTTTTTAATATAGGCATAAAAGCTGCCTTATCCAAAATATTTCATGTTCATATTTTGAATTATGTGAGGCAAGGACTTTGGGGCGGAGGCGGGCAGGGACTGAGGAAGACATACAAATTGAAGGTCAGACTATGGTTTGATTATAAATGGGTTTCCTTTTCTGAGCCTAATTCTCTCTGGGATTCACTGCACGTCCTGGTAATAAGCAATGTGAACTTCAGAGATTAATAACATCCTGTGCCAGCCCACTCATCCAGCAAAACTCCTTTGCTCTTTTGTTCCATGTCCGCATGAGGCTCCAGCCCTTGCAAGGTGTTCTTCTGACCATGTAAATTTATATTCCTATTTAGCTTACTACCTTTGTAACCTCCAAGAAGTGTTTTTTCTCTTACACTTGGGAACTTTGTGAAGGCCTGTGCCCTGCAACGGGCTTTGGTCCTGTTTCCTTCCCATTGGTTGTCCCAAAAAATACCACAGGATAATTTGTTTCCTGCTATTTGAAATGGAAATTGTAGCAGCATGAGGAACAGAGCGTGATATTCATGCCAAATATCATGAGCTGAATTCTCCTCATGGTTGGTGGAAATCCTAGTTATGAAAGCTGACCTCCAAGAAGTCAGGGTATTTTTCCATTAAAGCCTGGAGCGTGGATGCACCCCTCAGGAGGCAGAACTGTCCCAGTGCAGAGCTGATGGCTGGAGGTAGAGGGACAAATCTGGAAGTGCTTAAATAGAGAACTATCTTTTTTATGCATTCTGGACAAACCCTTGGCTTACTGAAAGGCAGCAGTGGGGCTGCTGCCCTGCCCGGGTAGCAGGAGAACCTTTTGCTTCATCTGCTAGAGTTAGTTGCAAAGGGAAGGTCCCTACAGTTTTCTCTGCAGCAAGCGGGTGCTGTGCGTGTTAAGGGAGGACACACTTGCTGGGTATCCTGCAGGCCTGAGATACCAGGTGTTTTAAAGGTGCTGCTCCTTTAAAAGAGCAAACACCTGAGCTTGAAATCACAACTGCAAGGGGTACAAAAATCCAGATGTAGGCAAAATCCCAGGCACAGATCAGCCCTGCAGCGGTCCCCAGCAAATGCACTTGCACACAGGGCTGTGGGAAATGGGCATCATCTGCCACTCCACATAGATGACCTCATGTAGGCAGGCTTTTCCTGTGTCTCTGCTGATGCTGCACCAGCCTGGAACAGTGTTTGTGCTTCTGCAGTTGGTCTACAATGGCATTTGGTCCTGAGGGAAGTGAAACTTCGGGAGAAATGCTGATCGCTTTTCCTGTAGCTCAGGTTCCCCCTGCCTACAGCAGCGTGGGCGGCCGCTCTGTGTGCTCATGTGTGGCACTTTGGTGTTGTTATGTGGAAGCTCGGGAAGTGAGCCCCTGAAAGCAGTAGTGCTGCTCAATGCATAAGATAATCCCAGGAATCTGTGATTCGGAGAAAAAGTCCTTGTGTTGTGTCAAGGGGCTTGTGGCTTCAGCCCCTTCAAGGAAGGAGGTGTCAGTGGAGAGGTCATATGGGGATGAACAGATTGACAACAGCCTTGCAGAGAAGGATTTGGGGGTGCTGGTTGATGAGAAGCTCAACATGAGCTGACAGTGTGTGCTCGCAGACCAGAAGGCCAGCAGCATCACAGGACGTGTGGCCAGCAGGTCCAGGGAGGTGATTCTGCCCTTCTACTCTGCTCTGGTGAGATTCCACCTGGTGTACTGCATCTAGCTCTGGAGTCCTCAGCATGGGAAGGACATGGGCCTGTTGGAATGGGTCCAGCAGAAGGCCATGAAGATGATCCGAGGGCTGGAGCACCTCTGCTGTGAGGACAGGCTGAGAGAGCTGGGGTTGGTCAGCCTGGAGAAGAGAAGGCTCCAGGGAGGCCTTATTGTGGCCTTCTAGCACTTAAAGGGGCTTATAAAAAAGATGGGGCCAAACATTTTAGTAGGGCCTGTAGCAATAGGACAAGGGATAATGGTTTTAAAGTAAAAGAGGGTAGATTTAGACTAGATATAAGGAAGACATTTTTTACAATGAGGATGGTGGAACACTGGCCCAGGTTTTCTAGAGAGGTGGTAGATAACCCATTCATGGAAACATTCAAGGTCAGGTTGGATGGGGCTCTGAGCAACCTCATCTAGTTGAAGATGTCCCTGCTTATTGCAGGGGGGTTGGGATACATGTCCTTTCCAACCTAAAGTATCCTGTGATTCTATGACACTGCTGTAAGCGCCAGGCACAGAGCACACGGTGTGTGGAGAGGGGTTCTGTGTTGCTCCCCCTGCCAGAACCTCCTATTGGGGGTAGCAGTATTTATAGTGCTCCTAACTTGGTGTTTTCTGGGAGGTTTCTCAAGTTGCTGATCCAACATGGATATTGAAGGAGGGGAATGTTTGTTGTGAAGGCTATTTCCTCTTTTGCCATGGCAACTTCTACATCCCCCTGGTGCAGGTCGCTGATGGGGCACAGGGAAGGGTGGGCTGCCCTGAGTTGGTGGTGTGACTCACATATCACGAATCTTCCTATTAAAGCAGGGGACCTGCTGTCTTTAACAGCAACAACAATATTTAAATAGTCATCCAGAATAGCTGCCTGGGCTTGAACTGGGGAAAAGTGACCACGGGAGGTAAAGGTCAGTGCCCATTACCAGCCAAGATGCCAGAGGCAGAGAAGGGTGGAACTGTCTGTGTAGGGATGAGGAAAGCTGATACATTGGTGGATTTTAGGGAATGACAGGGTAGTGCCTCAAAACCGAGGGTGACCATTTAATAATTGGCAGCTCCCTTCCAGCACAAGGGAAATATATATAAGCCCCAGTCTTGACAAAGAAACATTACCATGAGAGTTCCAAATTATTATACAAGTAATGCCACTTATTCTGTTTCAACAAATAACATCTAGTAGCTCCTAAAATAAGTGATTTCCCAAACTTAAAAATACTTGAGCTGAGTCAGCGGAATATTTCAAATATCCAGATAGGAATGCTAATCAGAAGCAGCCTATTCAATTCTTATTCTGTTCCCCAAAAACCTTAATCCAACAGTTGAAAGTCATGCTAATTTGAAAAATAATAACACCTCTAAAAGATGCATATTTGAGGGGGGAAAAAGAAGCTACAATAAATGCAAATTTCAAGTTGGAAAGCATAGAAGATAGTCAAAAGAAGCATAAGGGGGAAATCGTGGCTAGACCTTTAAGAAGAGCAAAGAAGAATGTCAAGCTCTGGAGTACAAAAGGAAGCCATGCAGCACCACCAACCTACTGCGAACCAGCATATTAGAACTATCAGTAATAACAAAACTGAAAAGGTGTCAGTGCTTGATACTGGTTTGTTGTTGGGGTTTTTTTTCCATTTGGTGTGCAAACAAATGTCTTCACATTATGTGACAGCAAGGGTATTCGGGCAATGAGGTGATAAGCTGGGGAGTGGTGGGGGGGAAGCTGTCTTTAACACTCTGGTTATTTTCTGATGAAACTTCAACTTTGTGGGTAATGCCAACAAATCTTCTCCGGTCAAAATACAGCTCTGATGTCCTGTTAACAAATTAATACCAGAATTTAGCTAGTATGAGACTGGTGTAACTGATAACAGTTTCTTCTCACTTGAAAACCTCTTTGATGTGTGACTCCTAAAGAAATGAGTACAAAGAGGGTTACGGGCTTAGAAGCCCCATAAACCTAATATAAATGTGAAAATTAACTGTGAAGGTCAGTGTGTCAGTGGCACCCTGCCATTTGTTGCTTGGATTTGAGAATCCTGAGTCTGTCTGTCTGTCTGTCTGTCTGACTCCAGAGACAGAAGCCAGAAGAGTATCTTCCCTTAGAGAAACCATTTAGTGAAGAAGCATGGGAAAAGCTTTGGTGGGGAGAGTGTGTGGGGACAGCGAGAGGGGCTGTGCTGCCGGGGTGGGAGGCAGTGTGAATGCCTTGCAGAGCAGCCAGGGAGGCTGGGCTGGGTGCTGGGGGAAGGTTCCTGGCAGGGGGAATCCTCTTTGTGCATGGGGTGAATGGGGGATTTGTTGGTGGGGCAGCCCAGGACGCAGGGGCTCCTGCCCAGAACCCCCCCCAGGCGTCACCCCTCCAGCAGTAAACTCACACCAGTGCAAGCGGGGCCACGGGATGGCCCCGAGCACAAAGCTCCTCTGTGCCAGGAAGGGAGAGAACGAGCCTGGGCACTGCCCACTCCTTTGTGTCCATCTCTTGCTGCTGCTGCTCAGCTTTTGCAGTCTCTAGCACCCTCCAGCTCTTCAGGATTGCCATGGGCTTCTCTTTTTCTCGGGAAAACAGGGCCACTCCAATGTGTCCTGTGCGATTTCTCAGGGCCCTATCCCAGTCGTGACTCTAAAAGCAGCAACATGCTCCCAGCCCCAAGAAATGCTGTAGGGATGGGTAGCACACAGCAGGGCGGTTGCCATGGATAAATTAGGTCTGGATGCAACCTGAAGTATTGCTGGGAGAGGGACAGAACAGATTTCTTCAAATGCAGCTTTGTCCCATGAGGAGAGCGTATGATTGCTTTGGCTTTTGCTAACGGCACAGCTTAAGAGTGCATCACCCTCTTCTTGCTAACTCCCTGCCTTCTGACCCGAGAAAATAGAGCTGGGAGAAAGTCCAGGAGCCACCCTTGCCCTGGGGCAGCTACAATAGCACTGGCAGACGGAGACTTCATTTGGCTGTAGACAGCTGAGTCTCCCTTGCTTTTTTCTTGCTAAACTAAACAACCCAATTCCTTCAATCTTTCCTCATAGGTCAAGTTTTTAGACTTCTGATCTTTCTTCTCGTTCTCTTCTGGAATTTCTTCAAGTGGTCTACAACTTTCCTAAAAGGTGGTGTCCAAAATTGGTCACAGAACTTCATAGGAGGCCTTCCCAGCATTAGATGGAGGGAAGGATTGCTGCAAGAATGTTTTCTCTGGAAGTGCTACTTCACCAATTGCTCACCGTGCTGTCTTTGGGTGGTGACTGTTTTCTAAATGGCATATTTGCTCTTGTCCTTACTGAAGTGAGTTGGATGCTTTCCCTGGGCTCTCCTCTATTTATCAAATTTATTTTGAATTCCAGCCCTGTGTGTCTGCTTTTGCTCCCAACTTGGTATTACTACAGATGTAACAGGCACGCTCTTTGCTCCCTTTTCCAGCTCACCAACACACGTGTGTGCACACGTGGCACGGAGTAGCTCAAGGCCTCTGCCCGGCTGCGTAACCTACATCCCTAGGTGTCTGCTGCGGTCTGAGATGTGTAGGGCTGTGTGATTTCAAAGTATCAAATGTCTCTGACAGACAGCATCCAAAAAAACCCATATTACTTTGTTTGGATTATCCTTTTCGCTGACATTTCAGTGTTTATACTTCATCGCTTATAAGTAGTTAATCTGGAAAAACATAATCCAGTAAATGTGTATTTACAATTGTATATAGCACCACAAGGAGGGCAGAGATCACCTCGGGATTTAGGCCATGATCTTTGCCGTACAAATAATTAAAACTTGGAGCAGAGCCTCCCATGCTGTTCCACATAACAGCTGTAAAAAGTGATGTAAAATCCTGACCTGGAGCTTGAATTCTGGTTTCAACATATCCAATGTTGAATTGTCCCTGATATTTTGAAGTAAAACCTCTTAAACCAAAGCAACTCACTTGTCGTCTATGTGCTTGTGTGTATATTCTAAGACAAACCTGGCATGAAACAGGTTGTTTATGTTGATTTGCAGCAAAATCTTCCTAGGTAATTTGGACAAGAGCACATTTGAATGAAAAAGGCAGGTAAAGAATGAGTAAGAGGTCAGATGGGGACAGAGAGAGGTTTGGAAGAAGGCTGATAAATGAAGCAGTTTCGAGTGCTTATGGATTCAGGTGTTTGGTTGCAGTGAGTCTGAAGACAGGAGCGCCTCTTGGATCATGTGCTCAAAACTTGATGCAAGTTCAGCAACCTCCCCAAGTGGGCATTTCAGCCCGGTAAACTTCATCACAGCCAAAAGCTCATTTTCCCTCAGCAGGAGGTTAATGTGCGTTCCCCCCATCCACCTTGAACGGCAGCCCCGACTGCTCCTGTCCCTTTTCCCTGCAGTCACTGCTGCCAGAACTTCAGACACAGGTACTTGCAGTGAACGAATGTGCACAGGCTGCATTGCCAGACCCTCTGTCTGCTGGGCTCTCTGCTGACCTGGGTAGTGTTTGTCTGCAGGCACTTGCCCTGAGGGATGCTTCTTCTGCCCAAGCTGCCCACCCTGTGTCACGGAGCTGGTCCCAGGTGCTGGATGCATTCAGGCTGCTGAGAGATTGGGACACCTTTCAGCCTTGGGCTTCTGGGCTCTTTAGGATGGCAATCAGGCAGGCAAGTCATTGCTCCTTGCTTTAAAAATATGGTGGCATCTGGCTCATTTCAATCCACGCTGCTCCCATTTTCTGTCTTCGAGCATGTGCATTTCCCTTTGTGATTGTAGGGGTTCCTACATTCTTTTTGACCCAAGGTTGTGGGGTTTTTTTGGTGTGTATGGTTGGAATTGATGATCTCTGAGGTCCTTTCCAACCATGAAGATTCTGTGATGGGTCATAATTCAGTGACTTCTCAGTGCTGCACTGTGTCTGTCTGTTATGTTTAGGTTCAGGAGCTCTGCAGACTACCTTCCCACTTGCTAGGGTACGTGACTGCATGAGTATCTCCAGCAGCCCTCCCCCAAAGACTGGACATATGCCTAGGAAACTGGATGTTGGAAAGGCTCCCAGCAGACTGTAGCAGCCGTGTGGGTGATGAGCAGCAGAGGTAGCTGCCAGCCCATGGGCAGGATTCATAAGGCACTGTCTTATTCTCTGTCGTCACTCCAAGCCTTGTGGGCAGCAAGGCAATGTGTCTTGGAACTCCTTTTGCTTACAGCATGCAGCAGGGCTGGTTTAATGAAGTGTGATAAATGGGCCACGAGGAGGATGAGGGGCCTGGAGCATCTCTCTTGCAAGGAAAGGCTGAGGGACTTGGGTCTTTTCAGTCTGGAGAAGACTGAGGAGGGAATCTGATCAACAAATACTTCAAGGGTGGGTGTCAGGAGGATGGGGCCAGGCTTTTCCCAGTGGTGCCCAGTGACAGCACAAGAGGGAATTGGCACAAACTTAAACAGAGGAAGTTCCATCTCAACCTGAGGAGGAACTTCTTTGGTGTGAGGGTGTCAGAGCCCTGGCAGAGGCTGCCCAGAGAGGTGGTGGAGTCTCCATCTCTGGAGACATTCAAGCCCTGCCTGGACACATTCCTGTGGGCCCTGCTGTGAGTGGCCCTGCTTTGGCAGGGGGTTGGACTGGATGGTCTCCAGAGGTCCATTCCAGCCCCATAGCAATCTGGGATTCTGTGATCAAATGTGGGTTTTCTGGGATTGCACAGGAGAGGTGCTGGGTTGACTTAGCACTGGCCTTGATGGTAGAAGACTCTGTGTCTGAGGTAGTACATGAGGTAGAGTGATGGCCTTGCCACAATTACCACAGCCTCTTGTTATCCCTTTGGTAACAATCTGAGTGTGAGCATCCAAAGGAAAGAGCAGACATCAACTTTAGCTGTTGTGCTAAATCAGAGCTCACAATAGTATTTGTATTTGTTGGAGATGATGGGCAACAGTGTGGTTATCTGAGCTGAACATGAGTTTGGACTATGCACAGCACCTCTCCTCTTAGTTGACACTCCTGATTTCAGTCCTTGAGCTAGCCTTAGCTTCCCCTTATCGCATCTCTAAAAGCAGCAGGTTGTCTGATTCCTTTTAACTTTTTTTGCCAAGTCTCGCTTGGTGAGCAGGGTTTGGGAGATGAGCAGCCTCGGCTGGGAGTGACATCTCCTGGCGTGCAGAGCCACCAGGGACTTAGTGTGATGGAGGAGCTGTTTTCTGTTTGTCTCAAGGCTCTGGAAGACACTGGGGATGATCCTGCTACCTTGCCTTCATGCAGAGCTCCCTCCCCTGCTGGCATGGTCCTTCCTGGGTTATTGACTGAGAGGTACAGTGTCTCTGCAGCAAAACTGCTGTGTGCTGGAGTGACTGTCAACATCATTCTCAGCTCATGTCATTGATAGGTAACTCAGGGACAGAAAGGATGTTAGATCTGGTTGTGTTCTGGGACCTGCACCAAGCACTGGATGGAACCAGTGGTCGCCCCTACAAAAAAGAAAAAAAGAAAAAGAAAAAAAGACCAAAATTAGAAACAGAGATGCCTGCACAACCGGGCAGTGCTCCAGCAGCTGGAGAGAGCTTACTGCCTGTGGAGCCAGGCAGGGCTCCAGCACCAGGCAGCCCTGAGCTTGGGGTGGGCAAGAATAAAAGCAGCGTCATTTCTGTGGCTACGTATGGCCTTACGTGATGTTTTTGTCACCAGTTGGAGTGGGAAGTATGGGAGAGAGAGCAGAGATCTGCCTCTGTTGGGGTTCTGGCTGGGCACAGAGGCAGGAGATCATGCCTGCTTAACCTTTAGGTGAGGAAAATTGCAGGAAGAGAAGTCCTGGGGCCCAGCAATCGGAGGAGATATGTGTCAGGTACAACCCGGCTCGGTGGAGACTGAGTGTTTGCTCGGCATTCAGTGGCGTGGACGTGGGGGTGCCAAGGAGCTGGAGGGGTCTAGGGAATGAGTTCAATCTTTAGCCACTATCAAACCTGTAATTATGCCTAAAGCTGTTTGGGGTAACCAAGCATGTGGGAAAGGGAACTTGTTCAAATACCTCACCTTCCTGACCAAATGGCAGGTGAGTTTTCATAACATTAAATTCTTTACCTGGATTTGCAATGTTTGTTGTTATTGTTTTTTAAAACAATCATATTTTCAAGACTGTATGCCTTGAGTGTCATTTGGAAGGGTATTGCTTTGCTAGGCTACCTTCTGGATTGTACTTACAATTTTGTACCTTCTCTTGGACGAAACATTTCAACAAAATGCTGGTTGGTAGCATTAGAGCTCACACAGACGGATGCTCTGGTATGGGATACAGCAATGAAATCACAAATTTACCACCCCCAGAGTCCCAAAACATGCTCATGATGCTGAGATAAAATTCATGCAAAAGCTATGGTCAGGGTTAAGGAAATAATGCACCTTGGGGGGAAAAAAAAGACTAACTTAGGGGTTGTATGTGGGATGGGTTGCAGGTGGGTTGGGCTGTAGGTGGAATGGGTTGCAGGTGGGTTGGGCTGTAGGTGGAATGGGTTGCAGGTGGGATGGGTTGCAGGTGGGATGGGCTGCAGGTGGGTTGGGCTGCAGGTGGGTTGGGCTGCAGGTGGGATGGGCTGCAGGTGGGTTGGGCTGCAGGTGGGTTGGGCTGCAGGTGGGATGGGTTGCAGGTGGGATGCAGACAATTATCCTTATGCCTCTGCCTACAGACAAGGGATTTCTGCGGCTGTTTATTTTGCTGCTAATACTGCTACTTTCAGAGTGTGGCTGATGAAAAGGTGCAGGAGGCAGATAACACCCATCGCAGCAGGAAGTTTGAAAATCTTAGAAATGATGCAAAGTCACCCATCCTTCGTTCCTATGGCAGGAAACACCCAACGAAGCCATTAGTGGCTGCCTCCAGGCAAGATCTTGGAGTGAGGGTGGCAAGAATTCCATGGATGTGCTGTGCAACTGGTAGAGGCAATTTCAGCTTTCAAGCATGCTAGCTTCATATCTACACTGGGCAGCTAATTTTACATTAGAGTATCTGGTTTTATTAATTTTTTTATTGTTAAAATAATTTTTGTTGAACAGACATGCTCAGTGCTGGGCATGAGCCAAGTACTCTCTCCAATAAGAAGAGTAATTTCCCAGCCGTCATGCTTTGCTCTTTCTAATCACTGCAGACCATGAGTTCTGGGGCCTTTTTAAATAAAGCTGTCTAAAATGCATTCTTACCTCCTGCTGTCTGGTATGTGCACTAGACTATTTTTTTAAGCTGCATTCTTGGAGATATTGGCAGGCATGCTGTGCCTCTAACAGGCACTCAGAAAATGTGAACATAACAAGCTTCCAAATTTCGCAGTTAGCCTCAGCAGATTTACACATGGGCACGAGGAGAGGGAGCACACAGCTCCGGATCAGCGTTAGGCTTCCAGTATCTCCCACCCACGGGGAGATATTCAAAACAATTTCTCTTGGCACGTTCAGGTTCCGTTTTCTCTAGGTTGGTGGGAAGATGTGATTTGTCTGCAGTTAGATATTTCCAGAGGTGCGTTGGGCTGCTTTTCACTCAGGGCCACCTTCTGAAAATAACTCTAGGGTTTGGGGTCGTCTGTTTGTTGGGTAACACCTTGTATCGTTCTGGCACCTGGGACCACCTTTCACATGAAACCAGAGTGGTTAGAAGATGACTGTTGGATATGGAACATCAATTTGGGTAGAAATGGATTTCATGTCATAGTGGGAGCTGGTATATCTCCCAGAGCGCTGAAGCTATCTGTTAATTACATGTGTTGAGTTTACAGCTGGATTATAAATGTGGAATATATTTTTGCCAATACCCTTTCTAGACCCCCATGTTGTAAGATGGTATTTTGTTAAACAATACCCAAAGTGGCTGAGCCTGCATTGTGAAGTGAGATTTCCACCACGGGATACAGGAAGGAGAATCCAAAGCAGGAAAAGATAAGATAGCATCATCCTAACCACTAACAAAGGCAGGTATTTGTATATTGGTTCCGAAAGCTCAAATGGTGTATTGGTTGTGAATGGTTTCTGTCAGCCACAGGTAGCTTTTTTTAACAGAATTCTACTGTTGACTATGTATTTAAAGCCACAAATATCTTAATTTGTAGACAGGCCATGCCAAATATATCAGGAACAGTTAAGGAATCAGATGGGTACAAGTTTTGCAAGATGTGTGATTTTTAACTGTATCGTGCCAATTCTGCAAACATGGGCTATTCACAGTGTGCTGGTCTTGTGAGAAGTTGGCATCAAAAATCTCTCTCTGTAGATTTCTTGCATACCCTGGTCGGTGCAGATCATGCTTTCTGTACAGCATTGCCAAGGTGTGGGATGGCATTGCTTGAACTGACACCCACACACTGAAATGACAGAATTCCTAGGGGCGGTACCAGTGACGAGGAGGCTGTACATTGTTATAAGCATTGTAAGAGACTGAAGCAGGAACGGCGAAACGAGGCAGGGGTTAAATGTTTGGGTTCCACATGGTTCCACAGGTTATATATTAGCAGCCTGTTTTTTCAGTTTCTGGGGGATTATTAAGCCAAATGCAGAGCTACAGCACAAGTTGGTGTTTGCCCCATGTGGATACAGTTGTGCAGTCACCTGCTGGAATCTCGAGGACAGGCTCACTATAAGCTGCATCTTGAAGTCCTTTACCACCACCTGGCACAGGGCAGCCCATGAAGATGTGGCTCAGCCCATGAGAGCAGACCTGCAGGAGGCCAGGGCTGAGCTCTACCTCTAAGAAATCCCGCAGGAGGACACGGGGCAGGAGACGGGAGCACCGGCAGATCAAAGGCAGATGCTCCACAGTGGAAAGGGATTGCAGGAATGTGCGATAGGGCATGAGGTGAGATGGTCTCCTGGCATCCTAACACCCTTTCTCTGTTCTAGTCACAGGTACCAAACCAAAGATGTCCTGGACAAGAAAGATTCTACTCATCCTGGGTTTCCTCTCTACTTTGGCTGTAATTGCTTTAATTGCTGTAGCAGTGACCCAAAACAAGCCACTTCCGAAGAATATGAAGGTATTATGAGCTAGGACCCTTATAGCAAAATGAGCCAAGCTGGGGGCTTAGGTGTGTATAGTGCTCCAGCCCTCCCTGGGTCTGGCTAACCTTTCCCTCTATCTCCTTACACCTGAACATCTCCTTTTACATCTTCGTGGTAAAAACAGATTTGGTTTCACCAGGGATCATCTCCTAAGTAATCAGTCCCAATTTTGCTACTTCTCTGCTCTTGTATCCTTTGATGGAAACTTTGCACAGAAGCAGGTGCTGAGAAGAGCAATGACAGCATGTTTTCACAGCTGCCATATAGACTGACCATTTCTGGTCCCTCCACGTGTCCCTCCAGTGCATGCTGTGTCTGGGTTGGTGGCTCAGGTGCAATGATGGCTCTGTTTTGCCCACAGTATGGGATTGTGCTGGATGCAGGGTCGTCCCACACTAACCTGTATGTGTACGAGTGGCCAGGAGAGAAGGAGAACGACACCGGGGTGGTGCAGCAGGTGGAGGTGTGTAAAGTCGAAGGTAAGAGGAGAAAAGGGAGCTGTGGAAGAGACACGGGATGAAGAAGGGATAATGCAACCCAAGGGTGGGGGAGGAGAAACCTGGAGGACAAGGCCAACAAGGAAAACTGTTAGATCTGTGAGCTAATGCAGATCCCACTGCTCCCATGGGGAGATGTGTGTGCCTCACCTTCCTGGGAGGAAAGCTGCATCCTCTTTTTCATTTGTTTTTAGTATACTTGGAAGTAAGCACCTCTTGGAAAGAACTCTAAGTACACCAAAGAATGTACTTAAATAAATCAAACATCCGCATACGGCCTTGCTGAAGTGCTGATGAACGTCAGGCAGCAAGAGGGGAGGGCATGGTCTGCTCTTTTTCAAGGCTTCTGTGCAAGCTAAGCACTGGCCTTGCAGGCCATGGTTGCTCAACTTATCTATGTCAGGATTTATTTTTTATTCTACTTGATAGCTGTGTACATATTACGTGGTTTAGGGAGGCATAAATGAAGCCCAAGGATTCACAGGACAAGGAACAGAGTCAACCATCACGGATCCTGTCACTAAGGGGGGAGGAGAGGTGTTGTCAGAGCCTGCCTGGGGTCTTTTCAGGTCTATCTGCTGTGCGGGGTAGAGTCATGCTGTTATTGAGCTGCTGTGGTACCTGCTCAATGCTCATGCCACACTGTGCCATGCCATGCCATGAGCAGCACGCTCAGCATCCAGCAACCTGGAGCAAACATGGATTGGACTTCACTGCTGCCCATGCAGGCACTGGTGTCCTGGGACAGCCCTTTCTCCAGGGGACAAATGGCAGGGCAGGACAATGAATTTTTCTTTGGGTTAGCATGAAAAGGGATAGCTGCAAAGGACTCCATGCTGTAGCGTGTCCCTGCAATACACAAAGAAATGACAGCATGTTCCCCCAGAGGACCCAGCACAGTGACATAGGGTACACCTAGGCAGAAGCCGAGATGAGTCTGCAGATGTCCAGGACATACCAAGCAAACAATCTGTCTCATTGCATCCTTCAGCACTGGTTCATAGCTTGCTTCACGGAGAGCCGGTGGGAGATGCTGGGTGCTGTGGCCGTCCCCGCATGCGTCAGGATTAGCTGGTGCTGTAGGATTTCTAAAGCTCCTTAGAAATGGGGTGGTTGAATCTGAGGTTGCTGCCCGTGAGAGCGATGCCGGTTAACATGACTGCCCACGACAGCGCCCTGGTATCACGCTTGGAGTCTGAGCGATGACATGTCCTTGTTTCTTGCAGGCCCTGGCATCTCAGGTTACTCCCATGCCACAGAGAAGGCAGGTCCCTCTCTGGCACAGTGCCTACGACAAGCAGAAGAGGTGATTCCCTCAAAGCAGCAACAAGAGACACCCGTCTACCTCGGAGCAACTGCCGGCATGCGGCTCCTCAGGTACTACAGAGCTTGTCCCCTTCTGCAGCGCTGCACCTGGGACCACCATGGATGCTTAGTGGGGGCCTCCTGGGCCAAGTCCTTGGAAATGCTGCCAACTCACATTTTGCCCAGACACCCTCTTCTGCCTCTGGCCTTTCTGAACCCCAAGTCTCCCTGGGCTCTTCCCCTGCTTGCCCAGTAGATCCATTTGCACTCACTCCAACCTTCCATCATCTCCAGCACCCATATGCAGCACAGAGACACTAGGAGGGTAGCGGGGCTCAAACTGATGCTCAGGGGATGCTCAGACATACCCTGTAGTCTGGTACTAAGCCTGACCCAGGACTTTTGAGCACAGCCTTGTTGAGATTCCACAGGTACCTTGACTCAGACCAAGACCAGTAGAGCTAAGGTAACTTTCTAATCATATACTCCTTTAATCCAATTTGTGGTTTTCATGGGGGTTTCCCAGACCTTTTGCCTACCTTGGACAGGGAGCTGATCTTATGTATGTATGTACAGCCTAGGAAATCTCCTTGGGGATACCAGAAAGGATAGAAGGTGACAGAAAAGAGTGAGAGGAATCTCCATGGTGCAATCCCCATCAGGGCAAGTGCTCCAGGTGAACAAGAGAGCTCTGGTCTCTAGTCCAGGTACCACTCTCAGCTGTGGGGGCTTTAAGTGCCAGAGCTGGTGGTAGCTGTGCTGTCAAGATGTGACAGAGAGGAACATGCCCAGTTAGAACTGAATGTATCCATATGAATGACTATTCTATCACAATTTACACTTGGTGGGGAGTTGCTGCCTGCCTACACAGAATAAAGCCCATAAACTGCAGAGAGCTGCCAGCCAGAGTCACTCCATCCTTTCTTCCATTCATCCAGCTTGGAGAATAAAAGTGCAGCTGACAAAGTCTTGTCCTCAGTAGAGAAGACACTACGCTCAGCTCCCTTCAGCTTCCAGGGTGCCAGAATCATCACTGGGCAGGAAGAAGGAGCCTATGGATGGATCACCATTAACTACCTGCTGGGCAATTTCAAGCAGGTACCGTATCAGTGGCGAGTCCATATTTGAATCACCAGCTTGCAGCACTTTGTAAATCCCGCCTTGCAGCAGGGTGTCGCAGGCACTCTCTTCCCTTGTAAGCCATTCACCAGAGATCAGGAAGCTGCACATCTTGCCTCAGCAATTACTGTGATTACATCCAATAAGTATCAGCATGTACCTCTGTAGTCAGGCTACCAACGAAATGCCACCATCTTCCGTAACTTTGCTTGGGCACAGCGTCCTCCTCACTTCCTGATCTAAAATATTTCTGTGTCTGCAAAGTTTGACAACGGTTCTTTACTATTGACCTTAATAAATCAGCTGGGAGTTGAAACAGTAAGTTGACTGCTTTGTCTCATAACAATTGTTTTAGATACTGTTTCCTCCTGCAAACACTCAGACATGATCCATCTTCTGCTTTTCTGAGCCTGCATCTTTCTCGTGTCTTGTTCCAGCTCTCATGGCCACCTCCAGGTCTTCCTGCCTTTCCTGTGTTCTGCCTTTCTTGTGTCCTGTGCTTCTTGCTTCTGCTTCTCTTCTCACAGGTCTTTCTCCTTTTCTTTTTTTTCTTTTTTTTTCTTTTTTTCTTTTTCTTCTTTTTCTTCCAAATAAATCTTTCCCATGCCTGTTGTGTCTGTTTTACTTTCAATTATGCTTTTTTAAAGTCTGGCTGGACAAAGCTTCTACATTCCCTGAAATCCATAAGTGAGACATCAGGAGCATTAGACCTTGGAGGAGCCTCAACACAGATTACCTTTGTACCAAATGAATTGGCTCACGAGTCCCCAGAGAACCTGCTCTACTTCCGCCTCTATGGCAAGGACTACCATGTGTACACGCACAGCTTCCTCTGCTACGGGAAGGACCAGGCTCTGCAACAGAAACTGGCCAAGGACCTACAGGTGAATATATTTGTAATTGCAGGTGAAGATCCTGAGCCCTAACAGCTCTGACATGCCGGTACCGGTGTTGTAAAAGTCCCAGTTAAATGCCTCATCCCTTATCCTGGATTTGGGAAATGTCATTATCCTCCACAAAGCAGGTGCCCAAAGAGATGACAGTCAATGTTTTCAAAAGTACTACCAATTTGAGGTGCCTTGATTTTTGGAGGGGATAGCAGGGATACTGCGCTCAACTGAGGTACTCGGGAGAGGCGATGTTTCACCCTCCCTGAGAATCTCAAATCAGCAGCTTCCCAAAATGTGGCTGAACATAATTGGCTCAAGACCCTGCAGGGAGGTTGTGGCAGCACCCACATCTCCCAAACCACAGCCAATGCCTTACACCAGCCTCGTCACTTTGACCCAACATGTGTGTCTTGGTGCGATGCAGTGTGACAAGTGCCCCGTGACCACCCTTCCTTGTGGCTCTTTCCCAGGGTGTTACTGTAGAGTGAAGTGTAACAGCTTGGGTTGATTTTGCTTTCAGACTGTGGAGAACGGCAGCCTCCTTGATCCATGCTTTCACCAGGGGTATCAGAGGACTATAAATATAAGTGACCTCTTCAAAAACCCTTGTACATCAGCCAAGGAACAGCAATTCCCTTTCAGACAGCTGTACATACAGGGAGAGGGCAATTATCAGAAGTGCCGAAGAAACATCCAGAAACTCTTTGACAAAACCAATTGTCCTTATACCAGATGCTCCTTCAATGGGATATACCTACCTCCATTACAAGGGGATTTTGGGGTAAGTCTTCGCATTCTTCAACTCCCTGTAAACCCAAAAATCAGAAGAGCAGAAACTCAGAGTAGTGCTAGAGTATATTCTCCATGGTTGGAGCAGGAGATCATTTACAAGGTGGCTTTTCGGACGTGTAGCTACAAAAGTAGAGTTCACTTGCTATGAAGTGCAAGTGGAAAGTACATGTAAGAGCTACCACAGTAAATACTGGTCTACCCTGGCTGTTCCCGTTCTAACCCATCTCCCATAGGCATCTCTTTGGGGTGCTCCATTTACTTACATTTTATTTACATTTTATATTTTTCAAGCAGTCTTTGCTGACGGCCAGCACTAGAGGCAGGAGAGCCTGCTGCAGGCCACGCACGAGAGACTGCTCCTACAACCTTGTCTCCTGAGGTCAATGGCAGCACCAGGCCTGGAATTCATTCAGGAGCGCGTGAATGCTGCTGAAACCAGTCAGGTCACCTCTCTGCTTCCCAGACATGATGAGGAGACAGTGCATGCTCTGAACACACATCGTGTGTGACACCACACTGAAAATCAGATGCAAGACTCCAGTGGCTGTGAAGTTCTCTGGGGAAACTGATTATATTCCCTTGCCCTGTTTGCAAACTCCTCCCTACCTGTCGGCTGTTGACTGCGGTCAAAGATGGGCTGGCTGGGCTTTGGATTATATGATGGGACTGTGTACAGTCCTTTCAGACCATCACCTCTGTGGTTTGTGGTGATATTGGCTGCATGTTCATCTCATTCCGTTGCCAAAATGGGATCACAAATGTGATGGCAAGCAGGGTTCACCCCATGCTGCTCTGGCACAGAGGAGAGGGATTTACTGAAGTTCTTTGGGATACTGTGGTCAGTGAAGATTCACCTCCACCCTCCACCTTCCTTTTGGGGTCCTTAGCTCTCCTCAGCTCTGGGGGGTGCCTCTCAAAATTACATTGCTCTCAAAAATGCCCCTACTTTTCTGCGTGTGATGTTGCTGCTTATATTTCTCCACCTGTAAATAAAACCCTTTCTTTTGTAGGATTTCTGCTGTTCTGCTCATGCTGAGACCCCATCAGTTTAAAATATTCTTTCTCCTCCAGGCTTTTTCTGCTTTCTACTTTGTGATGAACTTTTTGAACCTGACCAGTGAACAAAGCCCTGTTGCCCTGGATAAAGTGACCAGCACCGTTGAGACCTTCTGTGCCCGGCCTTGGCATGAGGTGAGCAGTGCTTGTGGCAGGGGGCTGGGGCTGCTGGGTGGAAAGAGCTGCTGGTATTTTTCTATAGGATAAACAGTCAAGGGTAACTTCCAAGGCAAGAGATAGGGCAACAGAGGTGATGGAGGGGTTGGAGCATCTCCCTGAGGAGGAAAGGCTGAGAGAGCTGGGACTCTTGAGCCTGGAGAAGAGAAGGCTGAGGGGAGACCTTCTTCATGCTCACAAGGATCTGAAGGGTGGGTTGAAGGAGGATGGAGCCAGACTCTTCTCAGTGGGTCCCAGTGACAGGACGAGGGGCAACGGGCACAAGCTGGGACACGGGAAGTTCCACTGAAACAGGAGGAGAAAGTTCTTTGGGGTGAGGGTGTCAGAGCCCTGGCAGAGGCTGCCCAGGGAGGGTGTGGAGTCCCCTTCTCTGGAGACCTTCTAGCCCCGCCTGGATGCCGTCCTGAGTGATGTGCTCTGGGCAGCCCTGCTTTAGCAGGGAGTTGGGCTTGGGGATCTCTGGAGGCCTCTTCCAGCTCTGATGACTCCCTGAT
>VZTM01000392.1:73744-84117 GCA_013400555.1 Jacana jacana | reverse complement strand
CCTCGTTGAAGGCCATGCCATTAACATTGGCCCATCTATCCAGTCTATCCAAGTCCCTCTGTAGAGCTTCCCTGTCCTCAAGCAGATCAACACTCCCACACAACTTAGTGTCATCTGCGAACTTACTAATAGTGTTTTCTATAGGTTCTAAGTTCCTCAGTAAATTTTTCAAATATTACAAAATTTAAGCTTATATGCCATCACACACTAACATGCCATGCTTCCACTCAGCTGAGAGCATGTAATTGCTCTGGCGATAAGTGAGAACACGTGTTTTGGATGACAAAAAAAAAAAACCTAGCAAGACTGAGGAAAGGCAATAACAGCCATGTACAATTATTTGGCAACGCATTTGAGGTTTTCTGCTTAAGGCTCTTATGGGTGAATTTAAAAGTTATAGCTTGCATTTAAAAGTTAATATTATATATGAATATATGAATAAATATCGCTGGCTAAATGGGCAGTTATAAATTGTGATGCTATCCATAATTATTTTGCCTCAACTTGTTGCAGAAAACTGTTACATAAAGTGAGTTTCTAAATTTGAAAGAATATTGCAAGAGACATGTAAAATTAAAGTTATTTAATACTGAAGGGAAAACTTAATTCTTCACCCCAAAGCACGGCAAATAAATTTGCTAACCATGTAGTTTAAGGACTAAGAAACAGGGGAAAAAAAAGTCACATTACAATGAACAGACTAGATGTGCACTTTGTGAATTATACAAGAGTTCACACCGGAGTTTGGAAAAAAAAAGGACTAAAGGAAAGCTCCTGTGTCACCAAAACAAAGCCAGAGGGGTTGGTTGGCTTCAGACACAGCCAGCTCAGAAATGCTGCATCAACACAGGAGCTCCACCACCTGTGGTTCTTGCCACAGTTGTATTTCTGGAAGGCTGTTCCACAACTTCATGCCTCAACACCAGAAATCTGTTTCCACCTTAAGCTGACAGACAGCTAACGCCATCCCTCTCCGCCATCTCTTTGCTAGGTTAAACAAACAGAGCTCTTTCAGCCTCCTCCTGCTAGACAGACTTTCTGTCTCCTGCACGGTCCCAGCAGCCCTCTGCTCATCTGTTCACATATAAAATTCATTTTTTCTTGAACAAGAGCGATCAGAACCATACACAGTAATCCCAGTAAAGTTCTACACTGGTGCCTTGTCCAGGAGGATTAATGTTTCCCTATCTCTCCTACTAGAAATGCCTCACTTAATACATCCTAGGAACACATTTACCTTTTTCCCAGCTGTGTAAGAGCATTGGCTCAAAGAAACCCAATGTTGCAACTAATATACTCAAATCTTTCTTTTCTGGCTTCAAGATGAAAAGCTTCAATCCTAGAGAAGATTTGCTTTCCTCAGTTTTTAACCAAATGCATTTATTCACTAAAAAAATTCCTTGCTGCCAAATTAGCAATTTCACACAACGTTTTTGTGGACTGGGAAATCACCCAGTCCTGAGCAATTTGGGCATATTCAACTCAAACTGATTAAAAAACACGGTTGAGCACAGAGCCATGACAATTAATGCAAGCAGGGCAGTCATATGCAACTAACAGTTTTTAACTCACACTGAAAAAAAAATAGTAGGCTGGCAGAGTTATTACATATATTTAGCTTAAAAGAAAATTTATAAATAATGTCTTAAAATAAGTATTTACCTATCTTTTTTGCTCTTCCCTCTTTGTTTCCCCGCAAGAATCCGCAGTTCTTCTTCAGTAGGATGCTGATACCACCGTAAACTAAAGAGAAAGAAAAACCTCAATTAAAACAGTATCAGCATTAGCAATTCAGTGGGTTTTTTTGGTTGGTTTGGTTGTTTTATAGAGGGGGGAAAAAAAAAAAACCAACCCCCATATATCAACACAGATCTATATGCATATTAAAATGCTGGTCATTTGCAACACCTAAGCAAAGCAGCTCTTCACTTTTGGGAAGGGAGAGCACTCTGCAGGAGAACCTGGACAGGCTGGAAGAGCAGGCTAACGTGGTCCTTGATGTAAATACAAAAAAGAAAAACAATTGTCATTCTACATGGAATACAACAAATACCAAAGAAGGTCCAAAGCTATGAGACTTGTGCTAGAAGCAGAAACAGTCATAAAATGTGAGCAGCCACAAGAAGCAATATTTTACTTCTACCTTCCTTACCTTTGTGTGCACACCTGTGCTGCAAGGGACACTGGATANGAAAAAAAGGGTGTGACAAAAACATAAACCATTTCAGCAATTTAATTTCTGGTACAATGAAGTATTGAACAGAGCTCATAGACACCAGCTTAAAATTACTTAAAAACCTGTGCGATGGGTAAGTAAAGAGTTCGATCCAACGACAGTACAAAGAACACAGTCTGGTTACTAGTGGGTTCCACAAGCCTGTGTCGGTAGGGTACTGCTGAAGGATCAGCTGATGCTGGGATTTCTTCAAGAGAAAAGAACTCCAGGCAGTAACACATCACAGAGACCCAAAGCACGGCACGCTGCGCATCCTCCTCACAGCAATCCCCTGCCAGCTCAAAACCTGAAAACAGTAACTCCTACAGACTCTGCACGGACAAGGAGTTTTAGGGGGAAGAACAGGGGTTGAATTTTGTTGGTAGGTTGTTGTTTTGGTTTTTTTTGGTTGGTTTTGGTTGTTCTTTTTTTTTGTTTTTTTGAGGCATCAATAAGATTGAGAGTTATTTCCTTAATTTATTTCTATTGTGTGTGGTCCCAGATTAAAAAAAAATTTGCTGTTTGCAAACTTTGCTGCAACAGACAACTTAATTAACACTGAGAATCACACTGAAATCAGAGTGACTACCTTTTAATCCAAGACAACAAACTACACTGGAGATACTACTTTCCTCCTGTCGACCTAGAGAAAGTGTGTGGAAAGCAGAGAAACAGTCTTCTGCTTTGTCACTTACCATCTCTCACATCAGAACTTAGCATGCTGAAAGTACCACAGGAGGTTCTGTAATGATGAAAACTACCTGTGCTGGAGAGCTAATTCTTTGAAATCTTTCCTGCACAGACAGAGCAATAGCAACTAATGCAGCAGAACAGAAAAAAAATAATCCTGTTTAAAATACTAACACAAACCAAACACTTAAACCACAATTTGCTCTTAATGACACTACAGAATTACATTGCAAGAGGTTTCTAATTAAAACTAATAGGATATAAGAGTTTGTGGATTTATTTATTTTTTCAGCTGGTAAGCCCTACACACCCTGCATTTACAATCTGAAAACCAAGATATGTGAACAAACATTGTCATGGTTAGAGATAAAGGTAGAGAAAATAAAATAAAGTAGTATCTGCTTTAGATTATATGCTTAAAGCTGAGTTCCCACAGATGATTACTCTGTAGCTCTGACATATCCAAGTTAGCCTAAACAGCCCCAACAGCAGAGATACGCCCCAGTTAATCTGAATGAAGGTCATTAACGAATGCACTACAAAACATCCGTTTTCTCCTGTCTTCCCAAAGTGACCTGAAAATGGGCTGTAGCTGAGCAACTTAAAAGCAACATTTCAGAAGAGAACATTTATTTTATTAGTGAAAAAGCAAAAGTCTATGCAGATATTGAGGCTACCAACTCATTGACTTCAATCAATATGAATACTCAAATTCTGCTCAAGCTCTCGATATAGGATTGATTGGAAAAGTTTGTATTTATTTAAAAATTTAGATAATGATTTTTTCAAGAGTCAATGGTAGCTGTCAATTCTGCAAACAAATAATCACCCTGTGTCTACCTATTCTAACCACTCTGCTAAATTTTGATGTGCCCTTGTTTCATTTTAATGGACTCTGAATGTATACAGACATCTTGAAACCAACTGGTCACTTAAGAGTTTCTATCTTGTCTGGTAATGCGTTTATCCTATCTCCCAGTTGGCAAGGGGGTATCTGCAGATATTTCAGACCACCTCACTTAAGAAAGCCTCCCAACCCTTTGCAAGAAAGATGCTTAAGCCAAAAAACTTAGAAGCTAATTTTGGGAACCAAAGACTTGAAGTATCTTGACAAAGGAAAGGAGGAGCAGGTGGTAACTTTCTCTAGGAAAACTGGACTACTCCAGAGCGTGTCTGCACGCTTACGTGTCTACAAAACCCTCCACCAACCCACCCACACAAGTCTCTCAAAGGAAGCACTGTTTGCAAAAAGACAGGACTAAGGAAAACGAGTTAACATAAGAGACAGTATGTCAGCTAAGCTAAGAAGAGAACTGCTTCTCTTTCTGCCATTAAAATTCAGATTTTTGTTGCAGTGAAGCTTCTGCCTTGTTTTTATTTCTGGAACACAGCATTAGTTCTGGCTCTTTACATAATTCTTGTATTCAGGAGGTTATTCACAATGACTGAAATTACAATGCACTAAAAGGGGTACCAGATAAACAGAAGAACACTGCAAAGCAGCAATGAGATTCTCAAGGCTACTAACATGAAAGGCAATAATAAGACTCCCATTGACTTCAGCGGGAGCAGAACTCCACAAGCACAACTGCAGAAATCCTGCTTTATGCATTTATCAATCTTCAGGTGCACAAAGAAAACAGGAGAAAAGTATTAAAAAAAAAAAAAAAAATATTTGAACAGCAAACCTCTCCCTATCTTTGGCACAAGCCATGCCTTAGAACAAGAATACAGACAGGCAAAAACTTCACAAGAATTAAAAACATGGGAATAATATTGAGAAATTCTTTAAAAAGGTCAATTAAATATTTACATTTCGAGATGTCATTTAATAACTGCTGAAAAAAAAAAAACCACAGTAGCAGTAACACACCTTAATAACAAATGGTATGGAATTTCATATTCATTAATGTAATATTCTTTTTAGAGCACAAAAAAGGTGATCAGTACCCTGGAGATGTGGTGAACAATGAAACTTCATGCTACAATTAAGAGTATAATTCCTGTTCATATTATTCACCTGACAATCAGTGTTTTCCATTACACTTAAGCAGTGACACCTAACATGCATTTAAGCAACATTTAGAGCCGTTTTTCATTAGCATCTCTTTGGGTGGTGAAATGGGGAAAATTAAAAAGAAAACAGCTGGCAATTCTGAGATGCAGAAGGAAAAAAGGCCATGGAAATTTATGTGGTTACAACTCCTGTGAAGTACGTTATTATTCAAGGATACTTTGCCAGAAACCAAGAAGTAGAGATTTGATATTCTTAAAATTTTAAGAATTACAAAAGACAGCAAACTATCTTCTAATCATACAAAGTAGTTTTCCTCCCAAAATGAAAAGAAAAAAACACAGCGTCTGTGATTCTTTTAATATTTAAGATACTGATTTATATTCAAAACAGCTGCTCATTTTCATTGTTATTATGGATACAGCCACACAGGGAATGCTCCCCTTGCAACTCATTATGTCTGTTTGATCTATTGTTATGAGGAAGCAGTGTATTGAAATTTATACTAATCCCATCCTATGAAGTACTGAAAAAAAACAGAATTTGTAATAAACACCTAAACGCTCTACAGGTGCAAGGCTAATCAGGGGGTGGGTTAAGGAAAACACTGAGGCAGGGCAGAGAAAAAGAACCTTCCATTTTTCAGTGTCCTGCATTCAGTTTGGCTTTTTAATGTTGAAGTACGTAGTCTGACTTTAGTAATAAGAGCTAGACAACAGCTAACTTTATGACTGGTACAATTAACAGCAATGACTCTGTTCTTCTAGAGCAACCCTATCCTTATATCTTAAGCCTGTAAGTCTTAAGGTATGGTGGTACCAGGTGGTACAATGGTATAGTAATAAATTGAAGAACAGCAGATTAATATTTCAAGAAAATAACCTCAATTAGTATGTTTTACTGCTACTACTCTAAAGCATAATTGCATTACCATATTCACACACAGTACAGCAACTGTTTCTTTTCTTACCTGCCACTACAGAGAAGCCAACGAGCAAGGGAATAGTGAGGTATGATCTTCTGTATGACACTAGCCATTACCATGGTAACCACCAACTGTACACCTATCACACCCTGTAAAGGAATAAGTTAATAGGTCAATATATGTTTCAGAAGAGTGCTGAAGTAGCTTAAAAAAAAAAAACAACAACCAACCAAAGTAGTTAAAAAGATGTTGTATGGTAGAGATAACATCTTTTGGCTCTTTTTCAACTAGAGGGGAAAAAAAAACCCCACACTTTATCCGTTTTCAAGACATCCCCTGGAACTTGCTGTAATCAGTTATATACTTCATATACATATATATACTGTTACTGAAGTAAAAAAGCATTGTCACGTCTGAGCCTGTGTGCACGTATGCTCTTGTGTCACACCCCGTGAGGCCACACGTGGACACTGCATTTCACAAGACGCTGTTCCTTAGAACTGCATCACTGATGACAGCCTTCCGGTTTGTGGCCTCTTCAGCTCTTCCATGATTTACCAGCTGACACCCCACAAACCCACAAGAACAATCCTTTACAACACGTGGGTTATGAAACTCCAGCCTCTGATTAACCCAGGGCACTTGCTCCTCGAAGAACCCCAGGCCCAGGTGGGGAAGGGAGGAGAACACCTCACTAGCAGCGCAGCAGGCAGTACTGCCATTGCTCGAACACCTCCTCTTCCACCAGGCACACCCGTTCTACTGGGGGGAAGTTTAACCACACATTATTTTTTACCCAGCAGTTTCTCAGTGTACAGACCACCCAGGAAAGGAATGAACAATTATCACAGAATGGTGAAATGGCTGAGATTGGAAAGGACCTCTGGAGATCAGCTAGTCTCGCCTCCCCTGCTAAGAACATGGTTACCTAGAGCAGGTTGCTCAGAACCATGTGTTCAGTGGGGCTTTGAATGTCTTCCAAGGACAGTTGTCTTCCACAACCTCTCTAGGCAACCTGTGCTACCATCCTCACCTTAAATATTATGTTTTTTCTTCCTTATGTTTAAATGAAATATTCTGTATTGTGCCCACAGCCTCTTGTTCTTTCACCACGCACCACTGAGAAGAGTCTTGATCCATCTTCTTTATTCCTCCCCATCTGATATTTATACACATGAATAAGATGCCTCCTGAGCCTCCTCTAGGCTCAACAGTTCCAGCTTTTCCTCATAGAATCATTCAGGTTGGAAGAGACCCTTGGGATCATCGAGTCCAACCATCAGCCCTACTCTACAAAGTTCTTCCCTACACCAGACCCCTCAATACAACATCTAATCTACTCTCGTAGGACAGATGCTCCAGCCTCTTCATCATCTTTGCAGCTCTGCACCAGACTCTCTCCAGTAAGCCTGCATCTCTCTTGTAATGGGGAACACAAAGCCAGATGCAGCACCTCAGTGTCTCACCAAAACTGAGCAGAGGCAAGCACCTTTTTCAACTTGCTGGTGATTCTCATAATGCAGCCCAGGGTGCTGTTGGCTGCCTTTCCCACAAGGGCTCACTGCTGGCTTATGCTCAACTTAATGATTGAGCATTATCAATCATTAAGTTGATAATTCTCAATCATGAGCATCAGGAGCCCCAGGGTCCTCTTCTGCCATACTGTCTACATGGACAGCCCGCAACACATAGTGGTACCTAGGTTTAGCCCTCCTCAAGAACATTGGCATTTCCCTTTGCTGAGCTGTATGGGGTTCCTATAGATCCATTCCTCCAGCCTGCAGAGGTCCATCTGAACAGCAACACGACTACCTGATTCAGCAGTCACTCCAAGTTTTGTATCATCTGCAAATTTGCCAAGGGTGCATTGCATTCTCTTCCATCTTTCATCATAGATGAAGACACTAAACATCGGGACTAGTACCAATTCCTGAGGCACATCACTAGTGACCAGCCTCCAAGTGGACTTCATGCTGTAAGTTCAGGACATCAGCCAGTTTTTAGTCAACCTCACTGCTCACTTATCTAGCCCATACTTCATCAGTTAGTCTATAAGGCTGTTATGGCAGACAGTGCTGAAAGCCTTGCTAAAATGGAGATAAACAATATCTACTTTGCCCCCTGTCCATGAAGCTAGTTATGTCATTGCAGAATGCTATGAAGTTGGCCAAGCATGACTTCATAAATCCAAGCCAACTACTTCCAAACTTACCTTGTCTTTAATCTTTGGATTCAATTTCCAGGGTTACTTGCTTCCTTATCTCCCCAGGATCAAGTCTGACCAGCCTGTACTTCCTGTATTCTCACTTCTTGAAGACAGAGGTAACACATGACTTCTGAACTCCTCAGCAACCTTCCCTGATTGCCATGGCCATTCAAAGATGGACTGAGGGTGGCCAAAGAGAGTGACCATGCAAGAACACTGGCCATCCCTCAGCACCAATAGGTGCATCTCATCAGGACCCATGGACATGTATATCTACAATTTGTTTAAATGCTCCCTAACATGATGTTCTTCCACAGAGGGCAAGTCTTCATTGCTCCACACTGTCCTACCTGTCTCAGGAGAAGCCTGGGATTTCTGAAGACAAGCTTTATGAGCAAAGACCAGTGCAAAAGCAGCACTAGTATCTTGGTCTTGTCCATGTGTTCACAAACTGCCATCAAAACACACACACACACACAAAGATCTCCTGGATTGCTTATCTCCTGCTGTGTTGTCTCTTCAGAAAGCACTAGTGTAGCTGAAGTACCCAATCAGACCAGGGCCTGAAAACCTGAGGATTCCTCCTGTTGTCTGAAGAAGGCCTTCCCTTCTACTTCTTCATGATGACAGCCATCTGCAGCAGATATCAACACCACCACCTGTGACGCTTTGCCCTCTAGTGCTTGCCCATAAGCTCTCAGATGGTTCATTTTTCATCCCATGGCAAACCTCCATGCATCCCTGCAGCTCTCTCACTTAAAAGCAGGTCCCCCTCACTCCTATCCCAGCCAGCCCTTCTAAATGGCCTGCACGTATCAATGGCAGTACTGTGATCACATGAACTATCCCATCACATCTTTGTTATCATGATGAAATGATAGCTCTGTAACTTCATACAGCCCCCTACTTTCCCATCTTCTCCCCATGCTGCATGCACTGGTGTACAAGCAGGGCAGAGATGCACCCAAGCATGCCAGTTTCCCAGAACTCCCCTGTAATGCTGGCCTCCTTGTGTGCTGGTTTCCTTATTTGTGTTTGTATACTCATGCAGGTCTCTTTCTGCCCTGTTCAGTAGTTTTCAAGGACTTCTCTCCACGTTACTTTGCATCCTTTACTTATCAACCCAGTCTGCCATCTTTTCCTCTTGATTCCTGAGTCATCACCTCCTTCCCCTCCCATTCCCAGTCTAAAGCTCTACACACCAGTTTGGCCAGCCTGTTGGCATTTGTCCCACTCGGTCAGATGGATGCTGTCCCTCCATTTATCATCAGAAAGGGTCCTGTGGTCATCCAAGCCAAGTCCCTGTTGGGTTAACCTACAGGACCCACCACTCACCATCAACCTTCCCTCTCTTCATCAGCCCTTCTTTGGTCTTAAATATTGTACTGAGGGAAATTCCTCTCTTTTCTTATTTCAGTGTTTTTTGTTGGATTTGTTTGTTGTGGGGTTTTTTTAATTTTATTATTTGAATACATCAGAAATCGTGTCAGGTAGGTGAAGTGTTATCAGTGATGTTCAATATCATCTCATCCTTAATAAATCATGACTAAGGGAGACTAGTTAGCATAAATTCCCTTTCAGTATTTGTAAATAATTTCAATGTTACCACACAGATCCAAGTGTGAAGTATGATTTAGAAGTACTTACTACTTTTTAAAACTTGAAATAACACCTCTGGGGTTCCTTTTTCAGATTTAATATCTGAAAAGATTATTAAAAAAAAGTTTCTTTAGTACTCAAGCCTCTCTTTGCTAATACACCCTACCTCTTCCTTGAAATTTCTACTGCTCCATTAGATTGGCACTATCAATTTCTGGAGGTACCTCAAAAAATAAGACCTCATATTTGCTTCTGCTTCTCATCACCAAGACCAGAAATCAAGATCAGGAGTGAAAGCTGTATGTATTATTTTAAACACTCTAACTTTATTAGTTGTTCTTTGCATCTTGGAGTTGTGTGTCTAAGATCACTCAAATCAGTCCCCTAGCCAAGGGGAAGCGTACTTAAAATGAAAGTAAGTGTTATTAAAACAAGCTGCCTACATAATAGATCAATATATTTAAATTACCAAATTGCTGAGGAGGTATATTATCTGTTTATGAAACAAACCACAAATTTAAAATCAAGTGTTTCTTCTAACCACCTTATGGATAAATCACTTCTACCCCAACATGAGAGAAGAACCATTGTCTCTCCATTTAGCCTGCTTACAGAGCCATGATCCTCAGAGTTCAACGTCTCTGTGTAAAGTTTTATTAATATTCCTCAAGAATAATGTTTTTTTTGTTAGGAGGACTGCCTAATCATGTGCCAGTGTGTCTCT
>VZTM01000392.1:53132-71598 GCA_013400555.1 Jacana jacana | reverse complement strand
GGTACCCAACACTACCCAGTTCCTCCGTTGCAGGATGAGGGCCCTGAGCGGCAGCCAACTGCTGTATGCACCAGGACTGCAGTGGCAATACAACTGCATGCCTGAAAAAAAAAAACAAAAAAAAACCAGCCCCTGGAATCAGATTTACCATTCCAGCTTCAGAAATGCAATGCCAGCCACTTACTTCTCTCAAGTGCCAACTCTTGTAAAAACAAGATTTTTACAGAAGCATACTGGAGTATTCTGTAGATGTTAATTCAGGTCATATCAATCTCTTTCACTGGTAGCACACAAACATGCTAAAAAGGCTGCAAATATTCAAGTAAGAAATGGAAAAGCTTTTATATTAGCAGCAACCAGCAAGATCTCTACGAGAATATAAGAAATACTCTTATCTGCTGCAATTCCAGAGTGCAACTGTACTTATGAAGCCCAGAAGCTAAATCAATACCACCTATTCTGAAATGCTATTTGATGGATGACACATTATTGCTCTTTCTATTAGATGAGACTTTTCCATATGCAAAATCTTCTCCACATGTCTACGTCCACGCTCAAGCTGCCGCTTGCAAAAAGCAAGACAGTGCTCTCCTGGAACACAAATGCAATTCAGAATTGTTTGCTAAGTAGTAGGAACCATTATATTGGATGACCAAGGAAAAGTGAGCTCACTGTGCAGCCTTTAAAATGAACGCTTTCTGTGGAAAAGACTACTTCCACAAAATAGCTACAGTCAGACTGATAATCTGAGAGTCAGCAATCTGAGGTAGTTTAAATCTTACTATTTGTAAAAACCAGACATTCATAAAGCCAATTTTAGGAAAAAAAAAAAAAATCTATGCCAAAAAAACCATTCTAAACTCAGATTTTATTTTTAATTTCTTCACTGCCAAGTTTTCCCTGAATTTGTCACACCCACCACCAATTACAACACAGCAGGAATGAAAAACAGATGCATGCAGAACGTACAAGGAATGTGGGACTACCATCAAACTGCACACCTTCACAGGTCTTTCCCACCTAAAGGTCACCTCATAGAATCACAGGATTGCCTTGGTTGCAAGGGACCTTTCAGATCATCCAGTCCAACCATCAACTTAACGATGCCAAAACCACTACTAGCCCATGCCCCACCGCACCATATCTGCCCGGCTTTTAAATAGCTCCAGAGATGGTGCCTCGACCACTTCCCTGGGCAGCCCATTCCAATGCTTAATAACCCTTTCCATGTAACAATTTTTTCCCAATATTCAATCTGAGCCCCCCCCCACGGTGCAACCTGAGGCCGTTTCCTCTTGTCCCATCGCCTGTGACGTGGGAGAAGAGACCAACCCCACCCAGCTACACCCTTCTTTCAGGGAGTTGTAGAGAGTGAGAAGGTCTCCCCTCAGCCTCCTTTTCTCCAGGCTGAACATCCCCAGCTCCCTCAGCCACTCCTCACAAGACTTGTGCTCCAGACCCCTCACCAGCTCTGTTGCCCTTCTCTGGACATGCTGCAGCACCTCAATGTCTTTTTTGTAGTGAGAAGCCCAGAACTGGACATAGCACTCAAGGTGGGGTTCCCAGTACACGAGGACCATCACTTCCTTAGCCATACTCACGACACTGTTCCAGTGACTTTCCACATATTGAAAGGAGAGCCATGAACTGCTAGTTGGATGTAGACACCAACAACACGACTTCCCTTGAAACAGCATGTTTTGTTTAAAACTGAAACTACATTTCAGTCAGCCAACTCCATGTTACCTGACAGTCTAGCTTCTTTTTTCCCCCTGAGGCTCTCCAAGCACCAAGACCACAGAACCAGCGATCACTAGGCACATCAATTTGCTGCTGCATGTCTTATGACTGGAACAAGGCCATTTATAAATCACAGAATTATCACTATTACTGAAGAAGCCAATACAGAAAGCCTGTTGCACAGAACACTAACCCGTGTCCAGCGTGTTATTAAACTACAAGTAAAACTAGTTCAGAGGACTGATCCACTACAAAGGAACAGGTTATATCCTATTATCACTACTCAAAGATTTTAACAAGCAAGCTTACCCATACTTCCCCAATTAACACAACTAAGAACTGGGGAAGCTCTCACTTTCCAGAACATTAGCTTTTTAAACAGCGGGCTTTGCCATTGCAGGAATCCTTCCAAGTATAAAAACTGAAAAGTCTTCAGTGCCTCTGCTAAACAGCCTAAAACACCGTGGCCTTACACAGTATTAGGATACTTGTGCAGAGTTTAAAGCTGCGAGCATAACTAGCAATTGCAACTGCACAGGCAAACCCCGGCAGCCCCAACTTGGCAGAGCACAGCCAGTAAATTGTTTTGGTGACTTTTATTTATAAGCCTCTTGATGCAAAAGAAACCGATGAACATTTCATTCTCCTGTTGCTTTGGAACTGGAGAATGAGGCTTCCAAAGCAGACTGTCGTCTTTTCACTTTGCTTACGTCATGGAATCACGCACAAAGATTATTTGTCTATGCTGCCAGCAGCTAGCAAAGGAAATCAGACCTGATTTTCCAACCCCATCAAGCAACAGAAGGAATCACTCAGTTTATTTAAATGAGGACCTGCACTGAGAGGAAAAGCCGTATTTGCCTGCAACGTCCCAAAAGTAGCTTCAAATACAGAGCTAGAAGACAGCACCCATGCCCTCCTGCAAATGATGAGTCTCTCAAGACCTTTGTGATTAAATATTCTAGCCTTTATAGAGAAAAAGACACACACAAAAAAAATGGAGGAATGGAGGAAAAGACAGAATGAGAAAAATACCTACAAGGTTCCTTTCAGATTTCAAAACATACACAATTAAAAAATACCTTACCAGAAACAGTTGATTAAATATTTCAGATTGAGAACAGTTAGAAGTCAATTTTTACTCAACATATAACTCTGAAGTGTATTCCTCAAACAAGGCTTCCCTCATTTGAGCACTATGTTGCCACAGCTAAAATGACATATTAACATTTATTTCCATATAAAAGACAAACATATGACTAATGAGACATACAAAATATGGGTTTATGCCTGTGCTCATATATCCCTGTGGGTCTCCACTGATCTCGTATCTGTAAAATAAGTAGGTTAAAAGCAGAACCAACCAACTCGGGTGTTTTCAATGGTTACTAAAACCTAAATACAAAATTCAGCACATCTTTTTAGCAAAGGAGGTCCATTCATGGAACACTCAGGCTCTGCCACTTAAGCTACATATATCCCATATGCTTAAGTCATTAGCAGTGATTACGCCAGTCAAATTTTGCTCTTCTGTTACTGCCTCCATTGCAAGAAGCTCGTTTACTGCGCACTGTGCCAAGTTCATCAAGCTGTGTCTGTGCTAAAACACCTGCCGAGAAAAGTAATCTGAGGCAAGATTTTTCACAAACCCGACGTATTTACCTATTCTACGGCCTGCAGTGTCACCCAGGGCACTGAAAACGGACCAGCAGCACCGGAAACCAAAACGTTTGGCAGAGGCGTCTATATACATTCCAGATTTCAGCTAAATTATCATTTTACAGGGGACGTGGACAGTCAGTTTTATGCACTCGTAAAACCACATCTTAAACCTGGTACAGTCCGTAAAGCATTGCGGCTCACTCCACTTCTCAGTGGAAAAGCAGTGAAGGGGGAAATAACCACCGGGAAGTAAAAACGTGCCGGTGTAAGGTCGCCATGAGGAAGCAGAAGGCACGGCACTTTCCTAATGAGTAACTAATAAGGGAGATCAACAGAATCAGGGGAAACTTCTCCCGTCCACCGTTCCAGCCGTCCCCGAACGTGTTCTTGCCGACAAGGCAGGCGGAGGACGGCAGGGCCTCATCCCCGGGACACCGGCGCCGCCGCNGCGCACGGAGGTCACGCCAGGACCCCCCCTCCTCTTCCCGTCACCCCAAGGACCTCCTTCTTTGAGCTGCCACCCTAACTGCCTGCGCGAACGGGCAGGCAGCGTACCCGGATCACGCCTCGCCGCTGGCTTCTCGCGCGCCTACCTGAACGAAAGGATGGGAGAAAACAGGATCTACCCACCGGAGCAAGCGGCTTGCCGGTTTCTTTCCGCCATTCCTGTCAGGCTCTGCCAAGGCAGCCGGCACAGGGCGGGGGAGGCGCATGCGCAGCATTGAAGGATGAAGCCGGAAGTGCTGTTGGGTAGGCACACGGTTCCCGGCGCCGCTCACGCCCATGCTTTGTAATGGCCGCGGTTAACGACCGTCCCTGAGGGGAATACGAGGGCCTAGCGAGGCCTTCCGACAATCCCTGAGGAGAGTGTGGCCGGCCGTCGCCTCCCCGGCCCTCCGGTGTGTTGCCGAGGCGGGAGCTGGCAGACCTGAGGTCAATGTGGCGTGCGTTTGCCTTCCCGGCGCTCTCCCGAGGCAAAAGGACGTCGCCCTGTCGCCTCTGGTGCGTTCACCTCATAGCCCCTGTCATAGAAAAAGGGGGTTGCCTGCTCAGGTGGCCCCGAAAGAGCACCGGCAGATTGTGGTACTCCTCAGTGAAATGACAAAGCTGCTTTTCTGTAAATTCAGCTACTTTAAATGTGCCGTCATGCGTGAACTGGGAGCTGAAGCCATTCCACATGGAGGAATAAGCAGTATTTTCATTAAAAAAAAAATATTTATCCACATCCCTTTGTATTTCAACAACCTTCCTCTGCCTTTTCAGCGAATCCTGAGGGTAGAATTCACAGTGAGTCTAAATGTCCGCACGCAAATACTGAGGAAAAGGTAATTTAGTCATGTCTTAAGTGGGGACGCACAGGCTGTGACACTGACATTTTTAATTGTTCCTTTGAAATGGGTGGCAGCTAAAAGCCAAAGCCAACAAAACCCACTCTGCATTACAATAATAGAACAGTAGAGAAAAGCAGACCTCAAAGGAAATCCTCTCAGATTCCGGAGATCATAGTACCAAGGACGAACACAAAACAGTTTTGACTTGTTTCAAACCACTTCATTTCAGTCAACAAGCCTGGGGCCTCCCAATTTATTAACGCTAATTTGATGACGTTTGTGGCAAATGTAGCAGGGTGGAGAAAAGCACTGTCTGTTTAAGAAACAATAAATTATTAAGGCAGTCTGTGTACCCCATTAATCATGTGTTCTGGCACACAGACAATACTAAAGAAGACCTGTAAGTTCTTATTTTTTTTAAGCAAAGCTACAACTGAAAAACACTCTTGTTACTCTAGGCATAATCAGATGCATTGGGAGAGCAACTCACGTGAGACACATTTAACACTTCTGAATGCAAATGTCTCAAAATTGTGTGTCTTTTCAAGGAAATTCATAAGTTCCCTGTGGATCTCTCTGGCGTGAGATTTCAGCGTGGATAAGAATTTGGTATTTTTATGAAAAATAAGGCATTGAAATCAATGAACAAGACAAGCATTTTGATTAACTAAAATGGGAATTACGAATTGGTTGGCTTGGACTCTTGACAAGCGTGAGTTCAGAGCCCTAGTGTTTTCATTCTAGTGTTGCTTAAAGGGTGTTCAACAAGAGCAATCAATATTCCAAAATTGTTGTAATTACTGTGCAAAAATGTGGGTATTTTCAGAAGGAGTAATGTGGGTTGAGCGAGACCTTTGCAGCGAACCAGCTGAAGAAGGTTGTCCCATGCATTATTAAGTGCCACTGGTACAAACATCATCTCTCCTGCACTGTTGCTCTCCTAGAGCCTCTTGTCTCATAGAGGAGGTGAGTTTTAGGACATCCTTGCTGCCCTGGCCGCCTGGATGCAAGGCTGGATGGGCCTTATTCTTGAGAAAACAGGCAAAGCTCCCCGAAAATACCCATTTCTAGGCTGCCAGGTGTGGTCTCAGCATCTTCTTTCTCTTCATTCCACATTGCTAAACTCCGTTTTCCTCCAGGTTGCCGTTTCCTCTCCCATACCAAGTGTTGCTCAACCTCTGCAGGAAAAAAAAAATAAATTTTTTGGCCTACCATGCAGCATGTTACGTGGCAACTGTCGTGCCAAACTCCATTCCAAGCAGACAGGAGGTGTGCCAGTTTGGTTGAAGGTACGCTGACATCACATTATTAGGGGTTCAGAGGAGTTTTCTGTGGGGGGGAAGGAGCAGCTCTCACCACGCTGGCAAGCTCTGAGAACGATTTCATTGTGATATCTGTGGGTTCCTTCCTGAAGTATCAGAGGTATCAGAGCTCTTTACGAGGAGCATTTCCACTGCTGTGGTTGGAGATGAGTGGTTTCATCAGCAGTTTAAGTGCGTGTGACCAGAGTGACACTGTGACACAGCTCTCCTTTTGCTGCCGTGGCCACACAAGTAATGACCCAGCAAAAAGAGTGATCATTTCATCATCTTAATCAGATTTAGTGAGGAAAATATCTAAATAGGGTCCACAGCCCTCAAAGTTACTCACGATGTCACAGTTAATGGGTTGTCAGTTTTATATCCAGCAGACCTTTCACTGGAGCTATAAGGGAGGCTTAACAGGGCTGTGGCACAACTGTTCCTGACCTGAAGCATAACTATGGTATGAAGTAACTTTGCACTCTCTGATACAGCAACAGTCTTGCTCCAGTACTGTGTCCAGTTCTGGGCTCCCCAGTTCAAGAAAGACAGGGAACTGCTGGAGAGGGTACAGCAGAGATGATTAGGGGCTTGGGGCATCTCTCTTACGAGGAAAGGCTGAGGGACTTGGGTCTTTTTAATCTGGAGAAGGGAAGGCTGAGGGGGGATCTGATCAACACCGATAAATACTTTAAGGGTGGGTGTCAGGAGGATGGAGCCAGTCTTTCTTCAGTGGTGCCAGGTGACAGGACAAGAGGTAATGGGCACAAACTGGAACATAAGAAGTTCCGTCTAAACATGAGGAAGAACCTCTTCACTTTGAGGGTGGCAGAGCCCTGGAAGAGGCTGCCCAGAGAAGTGGTGGAGTCTCCATCTCTAGAGATATCCAAACCCCACCTGGACAAGTTCCTGTGCAACCTGCTCTAGAAGGGTCTGCTTTGACAGGTGGGTTGGACTAGATGATTTCCAGAGGTCCCTTCCAACCCCATAGCATTCTGTGATTCTGTGAAAGGCAGAGTCTCGAGGAAATGGAGAGGAGGAAAGCTTTGATCAAGGAGATTCCCTCTTTTCAATTCAAAAGCTAAGAAGATCTAGTCTCATGGTTATCTGTGGGACAGCACTTTGGTGTCAGGAGTTGGAGGGGTTTGATGGCTTCCATCTGATGCTTATCATTTGAAAGGGATAAAATGTTATAAATGTTTTTGAAGTATATTTTATCTCACAGCTTTCCACACACCAAGAAATCTTCCTCTGGAAAAACGAGCCTGGGAGGAGCAGAAATGCTTACAGACATGGGGAGTCTGCAATGTACTGTTAAAGCAAGGTGACCGAGCTGCTTAAACAACATTTTAAAAGTACATCTATTTTATTATACCACTGAGAGTCCCTAGATGCCAGAACAGTAAGCAGAAGGTAATTTTAGATCAACAAGTGGGAAGTCACCTAATAAAAAAAAAAAATAAAAAATAATTAAAAAAAAAGAGAATGCATTTTACTTAGCAACATTTTAGAACGAGTTACCACAAAGTATACCAGAAAGAATAAGAGCTCCACTTTCTACAAAATGCTGTGATTTGAGTCCAACATAAGCCAAAACATAAAGCTTGTGTTTGGTGTTAGAGTTTACCCAATAGGCACAGGACATTACTGTCACTTTTGTGAACGAGAACCTGAGGTAAAGCCAGGGCTGACCTAAAATCACTGTGTTTCTCTATAGGTGAATAGATCTCTGTGAGTATGAGAAAAATTACAATCCTGTGTGAGGACAAAGTTTAGTTTTTAAAGAAACAATGAGAACACATGTCGTTGCAGTGTGTTGTGTTTATTCTGGACGTTTCATTTGGAGGGATTCTTTCCGTTTTTTGTAAGGTGAACTCTACTAAGAGATGCACAACTTGATTCAACACAGGAGGATATTGAAGATGAATGGTGGCAAAGCCACCAAAATCTGTTCCAGAGAGGGCTCATTAGTTTCTTTTTTGAAAGACAAACTGTCAGACTGGAAAGTTTCCATTTATATGAATAACTCTGTTATTCATATAAATATAAATAACTCTGTTATTCATTTATATGAATAACTCTGTATTCTGGGTAAAATAAAAACATTTCCCAGCATTTTAAACTAAAAACATGGGCATTTAGCATACAAAATAGGGTGGGGGTTAACTAGTGGTTCTCTTGATCTAGGTAGGTGGTTGCTCAGCTTATTTAAACTGTTTCTGTGAGTAGTGGGGCTAATGAAGCTTGGTTTCCTGTCGATTTCTATCTCATGATTGACAGGCTAGAAACACAAGTTTCTGTTTAAGAGTGTGCCTGTTTGGGGCATTTGTGATGTCTCAGGCCTACACACAGGTAATGTAATTATGATTGAGGATGTTACTTTTCAAATGTGACACAGGTCAGTGGGTTCCAAACTGAATGCAAAAATCACTTACCAGCCTCTACACTCACCTTACTCATATGTAAGTTTACAAATAGCCACACTGCAGGACCAAATGTGCCTCGTTTCCACAGGAAACCAGGCAGCAGGGAAAACACTTGCATTTGTGCCACCAGTGTCTTCATTTCACGTGTTTTACCACGCCCTAAGACAGAAAGTTATGACCACATAGGTGGTGGGGTCATTTTTGTGTGCCTCTGTGTGTAGTAAGTCACCTCACAGGACCTTGTTTTGGAGATGATGATCCCCACCTCTGACCTCCATCACATTTTGGAACTATGAGGAAATTATTTTAACCATGTATGAACCTACATCTTTTCATATATTGGTTCCCACAGCTATGCCTTGCACACACACATTCACCCATACATATATATATATAGATTTATATGTACACAAAACTTGTATCATCTAAAACATGCTCTTCCAAATGGGAACACAACGGACGACAGACTCATCATGGGCTTCAAATTCGCCACTTGAAAGGAGGTGCTACTGTGGATCACCTCTGAAGTGGTAACTGGTCTCTTCAATTAAGCCAACTCGAAAAGTACTTTCTGGAAGTGAGCACAGGTTTCTTTTTGTTTTGTTTTGTTTTGTTTTTTCCCTACAGAATTTCAGATTTCCTACAAAATTACAGAGCAGCAAGTGCCGCCTTGCCCAGCAGTGCAGTAGAGCTAAAAGGGACTGTGGTGTGCTGTGGCTTCACTTAACCACTACATGTCTCTGGCACTAGTATTTCCTTTTAGAAAGCACTGGGCGTTTTTTTGGTGTTTTTTTTCTTTGTAGTGTACCTTAAGGCTTCACTAAAGTGTTCAAACACCAAAATGTTTGAAAAACCTGGAGTCAACAAGAGCCGCAACCAGAATGTGATTCCATCAGCCGTGGGCCAGTACGTGCCCACGCTTTCCCAGAGCAGCATTTGTGCATAAATAATCTCACTGTCAGGGGACAGACTGCAAACTGGCAAAGTGTTCCAGCTGTGTAATGCAAAAAACAGTGAGGTTTGGGGGTTTTTTGGGGGTATTTTGGTATTGGAGCTAGCAGCAGGCGATGAGCAGCGCGCTCGCATCGGCAAGCACAAGTCAGGGAAGGGGCTTGTGCCAGTTTGCAGGGACTGGACCAGTGAAGGTCTTGCAGGTGAGAAAAAGAATTTTAAAGCCAGTCCTCTGCTTCGCAGGGGAGTGGTGTAATCAACCAAATCACTCCCTGGACGTTTGGAGGCTTGGGAGCAAGTTAACAACCTGAGAGGAGCGTTCTTTAAACGCTCAGTGACGGTGCCCTAACCTCTGCTAAGTGCCTCAGGCATCCAGAAATGTATTCCAAGGGCTTGCAAGTGTTACTGCAAACCTTCAGCTGACCCTGTTTGTAAAACAAAATGAGAAAGGAAACAAAAAACTTGACCCTCTGAGAATATTCTTCTCCTTTACTTCCACGAATCAGCTCAAATAAGCGGCGTTTGCAAGGCTGGGGACTAGGAGTCCCCTCACCCCCTGTTGGTACTTGGAGCACACGCCTCTGCCTTCCTCACAAGAAGGATGATTTGTAGAGCTCTAAACTGTGAAAAGGGCCCCGGGATGAATGACCATGAGTGGGTGGGGATCTGGCGGGGACTTTTTCTTGTTCTAGTCCCACGCTGTCACAGGGGAGACGAGGGTCCGGAGACAAGTTTTCCCTTGTCCCAGTCCCTCTTCTAGAAGAGGAGATCAAGGCCAGCAGTGAATTTTCTCCTTCCCCGGGCTGCCTGGAAAGGAGACAGGGCTGGCTTGGTCGGCTGCGTGCAGAGGGCTGCATGCACAGAAAACCAAGCAGCCCCTTGTTTTTACTTGCCAGCTCTGGGTACNTCAGACATCGGCCATTGAAGGAAGAGGTTTGACCCTTTGATCCCTCAGCTTTTATACTGAGCATGATGGGGAGGGGATGGAATACCCCAGTTGGTCAGTTTGGGGTCACCTGTCCTGTCCACTCTGCACACTACAAGTGTGACCCCTCTATGCTTTTCCACTTCCCACCCTCCAACAAGGCAAATAACAAACTTCCCTGCCCTTGATTGTTCCAGCAATAAATATAAGCCAGGGCCTCTCTGCACCATCCCTCAGTCTAATCAGGTCATATCACTGTGAGAATGAGCAGTTTCTGAACAATGTGCTGTTAATTTCAGAGTTTAGTTAGTTAGAAGAGGCCCAGCTAAAAAAGTGAAATTACTGAAGAGAAAATTGGTTTGTTTTACCTCACACCAGGACAGTACCTTTCCAACAACACGCAAGCAAATCACGTGTGCCATCCTCTCATACAGAAAAGTCCCCAACAGGCTGGTGGCAGGAGACCCATCACGCAGCGAGCCCTGAAGAAGTCAGCGGTCCTCGTAGCTGGGAGCACCGCCGCCATCTAATGAGTGAGAGTTAATAAAATGAAGTGGTAAACCAACATGTGAGTTATGAAGGTCTTTCCTCACTAATGGGAGTTACTCAGTGTCCCATAGATGCTCATTATGTATTGTTTATGCCCGGTAGTAAAGTCTTGCATTGCTTCAGTAGCGTTAGCTGGAAATGATGCTCTGTGATCACAGAGTAAAAGATATCACTGAGTTCTGTTGCCTCTACTTATTTATCTCTGTATTTTTTCTCTCCTCTCTCTCTCTTTCTCTCCCTACCGGAGTGTTATTTATAGGAGCAATTCTTTGCTCAGTTTAAAATAAAGGAAACCTTGAAAACATCTTGATACAGGCTGATTATGGAAAAATAGGAATGTACAGCATAACAGGCTGAACTAATGCCCAGTGTAAATCCATTTGTTTCAGCACAGCTACACTAAGGATGAATCTGGGCCAAAAAATGTCTCAAATCTAGCCAAGATGTACAGCTCGAATTAAAAAGTGGAACAGAGCAGCACGTCTGTTGAGTGCTTTCAGCCATGCCCTCGTGTGCCTTGTTGTGATTCCAACACAGGTGAAAATGTGAAGAACTGAGACATCCTGCTGTAATGTGAGGTGTCATGAGTTAGTGTTCGCTCTGTGGTACGCGGAGGAGAGATCAATGAGTTTTATAAATTGGCTCTGGGTAAATGGTGCTGGAACAGTCAGTGTTCTGAAAACCTGAGGACAATCAAGTTCTGGGACATGTTTGAAAAGGCTGAATGTTTTCAATCATTTCGTTTTACTTCTGTGAGATTAAAAGGGAATAATAAAATAAAAATTGAAAAAAGACTTTTTAAAAAAATAAAAGCAGTTCTGCTGGCAAACAGTGCTACAGAGGTACCTCCTCTAAGAGCTATAGAACACAGCTCAACTCAAACATGCCAGAATTAAGCAGGGTTTTTTTCATTCTTGGATATTTGGGCCTGTTTCCCTAAGGAATTAAACTGTTTGTAAACTCTGTGTTTGTTTGCAGGTGGGTAGCTGACAGTCTCATCATCTGGACACTTCAGAGCTTGTTGGCCAATTCCCACCGAACCTGCCCAAAAGATACCGAGTTCTTACAAGTCTGGCAAAAATGTGAAGCCAATGTGAAGAGGAGACCCTCATTATTGCTACCAGCAAGGGTAGCTCTGCAATGTGAACCCACTCTTTATTAAAATCTACATGGAAGAGCACCCTAAATGCAGGCAAAAGCATCAGCTGACCCTCATATCTTACTCAGACATTACCAAACCCAAGCAAATACAAAGGAGAGCAGGCTTCATTAGCTCTGCTGCTAACGTGATGTTTGTACTCCAGCAAATTTGGGTCCATCGTTTAACCACACCCTGGAAAAGAAAGTTGCCTGCATTAAAGTCTCTTTTAGAATGTATGCACTGGCTTTTATGCAATAATTTGTCAAGTATTGTTTGCAGATCATAAGGGCAGATCAGAGCACCTGACCTTGCTGATACTCAGCAGTACAGAGAGATAGGAATATTGTATTTGTACATGTGTGTGTATGAAAAGCTGTGATACATTTATACATGTGTGTTAATGTGCATGTATGTGCATGTCTATACACTATATATGTTTATAGTTACAGAAAACTAGACAAAATGCTATCGCTGCCTGCTTAGTTAAAATCTTGAGAATAGCTGTCTCAATTTAAAGCTTGAAAGGACATTGTAGAGCGGCTGGTGCTGGTCTCTTCTAAAGGGCAATTAGTGACAGAACAAGAGGGAATGGCTGCAAGCTGCAGCAGGGTAGGGTTAGTCTGGACATTAGGAAAGAATTCTTCCCAGAAAGAGTGGTCAGAGCCTGGAATGGGCTGCCCAGGGAAGTGGTGAAGTCACCATCCCTGACTGTGTTTAAGAGTAGACTGGATGTGGTGTTGAGGGATCTGGTGTAGGGGAGAACTTGTAGAGTAGGGCTGATGGTTGGACTCGAAGATCCCAAGGGTCTCTTCCAACCTGAATGATTCTATGATTCTATGAATTTAAGATTTTGCACTTGGACACCTGTGAATACTGCTGAGCTCGATCTTTGAAAAGGCAGCCACTTAGCTGACCCAAAAATGGATTTATCAAAATGAGTTCATGTACCTCTCATGCAAATGTTGGCCCTTCAGGCACAGGGGCTGCATCTGATGAGTGCTTCCCTTCACTCTCCTTTCCTTCCACCTCCTCTGTTCCAGGTAAGCAGAGGAGTGGACCTTCACGTAGGCTGGGAGAGATGAGTCCAGCAAGTTTGTGGCATGAGAGCACCTGCAACAGAAAGCATGTTTTCTCAGTTCCAGCCTAAAGACTAACTACGACCGTGTACATCAAGTCAGAAATAAACCAAATCTGAGACTAGAAAATTGTGCACCTTCAGGTAGCCAAAACCTCCCAAGAAAAACAATTTTTGCTCTGTGTGTCTTGATTTCCTGGCACTTACAAGCTTCTTCATCTTCTGTTGGCGTAAGACTGTTGGGAAAACAATAGTTTAATAGAAACTTCCCTACCAAAACTGCACGTGGCAGCTTAGCAGTGAAGGATTCCAGTAGGTGTTTTTCTGCAGAAAGGTTTCACTGACTCTGAGGGCAAAAAGAAGAGCTAGGACAATGCTTAAATAGCCCCTTGGCTTTCAAAGTGTGCCACTATTCACTGCAAACATTTGAAGCTTTTTCCCCCTTTGTGAGTGTTTTGTGAATATTTCAAAGCAGTTTGGTTTGCTTGTCTATGGAGGGAAAAACAAACAAACAAACAAACAAACAAAAAACCCAAAAGAAACCACTTCAAAGCCCAAGTTCTCAACACAAATGTTTGAACTCAGCCTGGATGGTGAAGAAGGAGGCATTCATGGTGGGATATTCGTTCAGAATCGCTTTGCAAATAGTAACATCAGTTATATACAAGTGCAAAAATGCCCCAAAAAAATCAAAAAGTGTTTCATTAGTGAAAGTAAACAAGCATAGTCGTGAATACGTTTGCATTTCCACACACTTAGTTCAATCTACCCATACAAATTCAGAAGGATTGTGGAGGACACAGAGTGTGAACTCCACACACCCCCCGTGGTGAACCCACAAGTCGCTGACAGAATTTTGTCAATATTAAATTAGGAGGAAATTAGATCTCACGGTCTCTTCCTCCTTCGGATCTCTGTTCCCATCACACAATCACTATTTCAAGTCCGGTAGACCCGCCCTCTGCTGCAGACTCCTGTGTGTAGTAGCATCTTTAGCAGGATAAATGTTGAGGAGACGTTTAGGCTATGGTCTTCTGTGCATGGGAGAGATTTTAGCTTAAAAAGGGTGTAAACAGCATCAGCTCTCTCTGTAAGTAGTGCTGTATGTAGAACCCATATTGTAGAAGACAGGAGGGAATCGGAGCATTCTGCCTAAAGACACAAAGGGGAACATAGCATCGTAGAATCATAGGACCATTTTGGTTGGAAGAGACCCTTGGGATCATCGAGTCCAACCATCTGATTCTCTCAAACCACTTTTAGGCCTGATTTCTTCTTTCCGCCCCTGTCTCAGGAGTGTTCTTGATCTTTGCCATATCTGCGTGAATGCTTTTAGAATCGTAGAATCATTCAGGTTGGAAGAGACCCTTGGGATCATCAAGTCCAACCATCAGCCCTACTCTACAAGTTATCTCCTACACCAGATCCCTGAACACCACACCTAATTGACTCTTAAACACAGTCAGGGATGGTTACTCCACCACCTCCCTGGGCAGCCCATTCCACTGACTGACCACTCTCTCTGTGAAAAACTTTTTCCTAATGTCAAGCTTGAAACACTTACTTTTTTATATGCATTTTTTATATGTATAACATATGCATTTGTCATGCATCGCTTAGAAAAAAACTGATAGAAAAGTGGTTTGGGTTTTTTTTAGTAACAGTATTTTCCTGGTGCTTCCCATGTGCTGAAAAATTACAGTAGACCCTGCTCTTCCATGTGTCTTTCTTTCTAATGTCCCAAAAAAAGAGACCTAATAACTATGTACTAATTATTGATACAAACCTGGGGGTTTTGGTTATAATCGCTTGTGGGCAGCACGATCTGTAAACTCCCTCCTTCTTTCTTCTTCTGTCATACCCAATCATCGTTTCGGTTCAATTTTTAATAATTAATTTTCTGCAAGAAAAGGGATACAAAACAAAGCAAACAGCTGCCTGAACGTTAGGCCTCACGCCGGGGGGGTGAAGGTGACACGCTGCCCTTTCGATAGGGCCTGTTCAATATTTACTGTCAACTTCAGCGAACATTTATATAATATGAATATTTCAAAACAAACCCATTACTACCCCCGAGTACTTAGCTTGAGTAAACACGTTGCAGCCAGCTCCACCCTCTTGTGAGTAATAAATAGTCGTGTGTGCAATGAAGGAGCAGAAAAACGGGAAATAGCGCAAAAACGAAATAGATTTGATAGCTCCGATTTGGCACATGGCTCCTTCCTAGCAGGAGTCATTCCTCTTTGTTTAAGAGCAGAGTATCTTGGGTATTGCCCTGATGGTGTTTTAAAAATTATGTGGTCATTTTCCCGTTTTTGTATGAACTTTGGCTAAGGCGTTTCGATGTACAAATAGGGTAAAATTAAGATGCTGGAGAAGCTACCCTGGAACAGCAGAATAGTTGTGTGAACTCCTGTGCCTGGATGTGGAAAGGTCATGGCTGTGCTTCCAGACTAAGGGAAACAGACAGAATAAACATGGAATTATAAACGCTGAGGACGACAGCATGTGCCTAAAATGGCCTAATGGTCTAGCTTCTCTTTTTTTCCCCTCTTGTCTTGTACGGGGGTGATTTTTGTTGTTGTTGTTGTGACTGGCTTTAAAACTCATGTTTTAACTCCAGACACTCTCAGGTCTCAGGCCTGTGTTGACCAAAACTGTGACTCTTAACATGGAATGGGATATTGTTACCCAGGAAGTTTATTACAGCCTGGAGAAGAGTGAGAGGGGATCCAGCTGGCGGCCGGTCACAAGTGGTGTTCCTCAGGGCTCAGTANCAATATTTAAAGGGCAGGTGTCTAGAGAATGGGGCCAATGTCTTCTCAGTGGTGCCCAGTGACAGGACAAGGGGTAATGGGCACAAGCTGGAACAGAAGAAATTCCATTGTGACATGAGGAAAAACTTCTTTAGAGGGGCCAGAGCACTGGAAGAGGTTGCCCAGAGAGGTTGTGGAGTCTGCTTCTCTGGAGATACTAAAAACCTGCCTGGAGGTGTTCCTGTTCAACTTGTTTTGGGTGACCCTGCTTTGGCAGGGGGTTGGACTTGATGACCTCTGAAGGTCCCTTCCAACCCCAACCAGGCTGTGACTCTGTGATGTAGTATGTACTGCTGAGCCATTTCACCATTAGATCAGGTAGTCATTACTAGTTTGGGTTTTTTTGCTTTTTGAGCTACATTGCTTTCTTTGGTTTTTTATTCCCCTGCTTGGTTTGTTTGCTCAGCCTGCATGGAATGGGCATCCCGACTCATAAAATGTAATGGCTGTGATAACTCACGGAGCATAAGAGCCCAGTAATACCCAGTGAGCGTTTGCTACACAATCACCTATGCCGGGTGGCTCTGAAGAGCACGAGCAAAGGCTGAGATGTATTGAAATAGGTCAGTTAATAGCAGATGCTTACATAATCTTGTCAAGGACAGTCACTGATCAGGAGGCAGGCTCTTGAAGTATTTTTGTGGGTTTATAATGGGAATGACCCTCCGTCACAACTTTTTCCTCAGTGCAGAAGAAACATACAGCTCTTACAGTGGGACAGGTCAGAACCCTTTGGCTGACAGTGTGAAAAACAGCAGGGAGAGTTTAGCATCTCTACTTCTGCTCTGGTCAGGAAGAAGATGGGAGTCTAGCTCAAGCTGCAAGAAGCCTATCAAGCCCACCAAGAGGCTTGTAGGAATGAGTTTGAGGTAGCTTTTAGTTTTTCCTAAGCGGGGAGGAATTTATCTAATGTGCAATCTGTGGAGTGTTCCTGGAAAGCTGTTACCCAAACCACTCTCTGTTGGGGGTAGCTGCCCGTGTGTCTGGTCAAATGGATTTAGGAGGTTGGTGCTGGCAGGGGACTCACTTGCTGTAAAGACTGTTTGCCTATGCAGAGCTGTTTCCTCTGCTGGGATGCAGCTGAAGCATTTGTGCCATGGTCTTCACAATGTGGATTGTGGAGCTACCACATCATCGGCTCCCTCTGAATTACTCAGGGTATGTGGCTCCCTCTATTTATTTTTTTCAGGTTCACAAGTTACTGTATTGTTTCAGTGGCATGTACCCTCCCACTGCCCTTCTATGATCATCAGTTTGCAAATAAGATAAATACTTTTAGAAGCAGGAGAGAGAATTAGGCTAGACTAGAATATGGCTGGTGGAAAAAAATTAAGTAATTAGTCTTTTAAAATAATTTTTATTGGTATTTTCACCAGGTTCAAGTTAGCTTATAAGAAGGTTACTGAAAAGTCAAGTCGCCTTTGATCTCAAATCTGATGTCCTCACCTGTGAAGAGCAGAGAAAACAACACAAAACCATAGAGATACACAGATGTATAGTTATTGGAAGTGAAGCAATCACGGACTGCTCATTCCTGTCCTCACAGCATGTAGCAAAATCAGAGCTCAGGTCAAACCCAGAAACTCTTATCTCTAACGCTAACTGTGGTAAAGGGACTTTGTACGGGCTTCTGTGTAAGAGAGACGCCCTCGGGGGTTCTCTGCTGTCAAACTGCAGGTGTTTGCAAAGAAAGAGATGGAAAATCTTCCTGCTTAGGGGGACCAAACAAAAAACAAAACAAAACAAAACAAAACAAAAAAACCCAAAACAAACAAACAAAAAAGAATAATCAGCAAACCAGAAACTCCTAAAGGAGTAAAGGGAATTTCAGGGTGGAGTAAAGGGAATTTCAGGGTGGAGTAAAGGGAATTTCAGGGTAAAGTAAAGGTAAAGTAAAGTAAAGTAAAGTAAAGTAAAGTAAAGTAAAGTAAAGTAAAGTAAAGTAAAGTAACGTAAAGGTAAAGTAAAGTAAAGTAAATAAAGCAGTAAAGTGAATTTCAGAGTGAAACGCGTTGGTTTTTTTAAGACCCCTGCAAGAGAATGGAGGTGTAGCTGCAGCACCTGGAAGAAACAGAGCATCTCCCTTGAGCCCACTGGGGGACGGCAGCGCCCGTGGCGAGCCAAGCAGCCCTGCCGCTCGCCCAGCTGCCTCGCCCCGTTTTGCGGGGGCACGACCCGAAAGCATCACTCCAGGTGTATTAATGGGCAGGGTTGACCCCTGCTCTGGGTGGGCAGAGCTTGCTTGCTTGCTTCTTGCAGCCTGTGCGCGCCGCACCGCGGTCTGAAGGTCAGTGCGGCAGGAAAGGGTCGGAGGGGTCTTGGCGAGGGGATGGGCAAGGGTCTCCCTTCCCCGCTGGCAGGGCTGGGGGGAGCCCAAAAGGGGTTATGGAACGTAGGACAGAGCAGAAAACAAAGGCCAAAAAAACAACAAAAAAAAATCACACACACACACCCCTAAACCCAACCAACCAAGCAAACAAACCAAAAAACTACAACCAACTAAAAAAAAAAAACGCCCAAAAAACAAAAAAAAAAAAAAAACCCGCATC
>VZTM01000392.1:37863-48474 GCA_013400555.1 Jacana jacana | reverse complement strand
TTGTCCCCCCCCCCCCCCCGTCTGATTTGCTAAAGACCGCTTTCCGTTAATTTTCCGATAGAAATTGGATTAGGATCATAGAGGAAGAATGAAAAGGCAGCCATCTTGTGGGTGTCATACAGCACTTTTTATTTTTTTCTCCTGGGTTCTTTTCTACCCAGTTTTTCTTTTGGCTGTCTGGTTGCCTTTCTCCCTAATTACCCAGGAAGGTAGCACTTGATGTGCAAAAAGACATTTTCGTCATTCCACATGTATGGAAAAGTTTCATTCCCCTTTGGCACATCAGGCAATCGCTGTCTACTGGTTACAAACAAACTACCTCTGCCTTCATATTTACTCATACATATGAATAGAACTTAATTTCTGCATTCTATGGCTCTTTGTGGCAATGTATTTACAAGGAGGAAATACGTAAGCAAAACGTTATCCTTCCCAACGAGAGTGATTTGCCTGCCAACTAATGTGCAGGTACGCCATTCAGGAATGATAAAATAGGAAAGCTCCCGGGTGCTCCCCCTCCCAAATTAACTTCATGCTGACTAATATTGCCGATACTTATCGAAAGACCTATTTACTGTTTTAATCGCTCACATTATGTCTGTGGAGAGCTTGAGAGCTTTGGTCCCTCTTAACGTTCAATAAGTCGATCGTATTTCAACAAAAGAAATATTTAATGCAATCCTTAACTTTTGTATTTATAGCATTTTTATAGTTTAAAGGTGACGGTTCAAAAATAAAATGTCCCTAAGAGAAGAGAAAGAAAATCTGCTTACTGTAGATTAATAATAATTGCACCAACTACTTTACAGTTTTATACAGCCTTTTTACGGAAGGAAAGCTAAATTCAGAAGTTCAAAACTGTCCCACCGAAAACGTGAGACCAGGGGTGTGAAGCTATTTGTCAGTGAAATAAACGCCGCGAGCAAGACCATCATTAGCGTGCAGAGTTTTCCGTTCACGATTAGCTGTTAGAGGAGTTATTGAAGATGCCGCTATTGGCCATCACCTAGCAAACTTTCAAGAGTAGAAGGTCTGAATTTGTTAGCAAACTTGCAGGAAAAATTGAAAACCTTTTCCCCCTTAAATATATATATATATATATATATATATATTAAAGTGTCCAAACGCAAAATAAAAGACCACCAGTAATTAGCGTGTGTTTCGTCAGCTCTTTGTAAATGCAAAGAGCTTTGGAAGAGCCAAATGTTATTAATAGCTCTGAGGACACGCATAATTCGCGACTCTGGTGTCTCAGAATAAAGCCTCCATACACGCATCCGCGCACACGCACATTAAAAAAAAAAAAAAAAAAAATAAAGGGGGGGGGAAATAAAAAAAAAAAAAAAAAAAAAGCTCTTTTTCCNAAAAAAAAAAAAAGAAAAGCTCTTCTTCTCTTTCCTCTTCCAAAACAAACTTTTGTTTCTCTTGTTTTCGGAGCATTTTCATTTTTTTTTTAAAGGCTTTATAGACAGAAACTGGCGAGCTTAATATCCAAAAGGCAAAAATGCATGCTGATCCGCAGGAAAACAATTATCACCTCTCTCTCTTCCCCGCCCCGCCTCCCGCCCCCGAAATAAAGCACCCTCCGGTCTGTGTCGGTGCGGGGACTGACGACACCGTCATCTTCCCGCCTTGCGTTTATTCCGAAGAGCCTGAACCTGCCAGTGGCACGCGCGACTCCTCCTTTAACCAAATTTAACCCCGAAAATACCCCGCGTGTTGCCCGTGTGTCTCCCTTGGCTGGAGGAACGGGTGCCTGCGGGGCGTGTGGGTGTGTGTGAGCAGCGTCTTTATTTCCAAACGAAATAAGTGTCATTCTTATTACGATTATCATCACCATTATCCCGCCTCCGGCCGCGGAACCTCCGCGCACCTTGCGCGTCCGCCTCGCTCTCCTCCCCAGGAGGAGCTCACAGGGGGTTGTCTTTCTTCTCCTCCCCGGGTAGGAGCAGATCACATCCTCTAATAGATTGATTTCCTTGTGTGTAAAGATAATTAACTCATTCTTCTCCTCTTAATGGCATTAGCGCCGATGTCCTGCAGAAGGGTATGAATATTTCCCTTTGTGCCCAGACCTCGGACCGCGGGGGTGGGGGGGGTGGGCTGAATTTTTGGCTCTGGGCAGCTCCCAGGCTATTGCCCGCCCCCTCCCTGCCCCAGGGTGCCGGCTCGGTGTATTTGGGAGTCCCAAACACCTCCGGAATGCAGAAAGTCAAGTTCGGAGAAATGCCTATTTTCGTTTCATAGCCCATGAACCTAAAACCTGGGTTATTACGGCAGGGCTGCTTCCTTAAAAAAAAAAAAGATTATTGGACCCACAAAAGGGCATTCCTTTAAGGCTCGCGGTGCCGCAAGAAAAGGGGCCTGCTCGAAATTAGCAGCCTGTCCTGGTATTTGGGGAGCAAGAGTGACAACTTATTGGAAGTTCTCAAGGAATCATTTATATTTCACACTCCAGCAGGCAGCTGATTTGTGATTGTCTGTTAGCATAACAAAGGCTCCGAGCCTGTGAACTTCAGAAACCTTTCGACCTCTTNACACCTACACTTGATTTATATAATGTATTTAGTAGTCGTTTTAATATATATATATATATTATATAATTTTGATATATTTTTTTCCTTAGTCCTCATGTTTCTCGGTGGGCAACACCTGGGTTTTTCTCCCCTCGGTGTGAGTTGCAGCTCAGCCAGCTCCTTCGAGGCATTTTTGGGGCAGAGAAGGAGGATTTATTTCCCCTCTTGCTAACTTTCTCTCCTTTCCATCACTCATCCTGTAAAAACAATAAAAAATAACAAGACAAAACAAAACCACCACCAACAAAAAACCCCAGCCCACAGTTTCTGCGGAGGAAAAACTCAGGGAATGAGAGGCCACCAGTGTGTGCGGAGGGCGGGGGAGNTCGGACCGCGGGGGTGGGGGGGGTGGGCTGAATTTTTGGCTCTGGGCAGCTCCCAGGCTATTGCCCGCCCCCTCCCTGCCCCAGGGTGCCGGCTCGGTGTATTTGGGAGTCCCAAACACCTCCGGAATGCAGAAAGTCAAGTTCGGAGAAATGCCTATTTTCGTTTCATAGCCCATGAACCTAAAACCTGGGTTATTACGGCAGGGCTGCTTCCTTAAAAAAAAAAAAGATTATTGGACCCACAAAAGGGCATTCCTTTAAGGCTCGCGGTGCCGCAAGAAAAGGGGCCTGCTCGAAATTAGCAGCCTGTCCTGGTATTTGGGGAGCAAGAGTGACAACTTATTGGAAGTTCTCAAGGAATCATTTATATTTCACACTCCAGCAGGCAGCTGATTTGTGATTGTCTGTTAGCATAACAAAGGCTCCGAGCCTGTGAACTTCAGAAACCTTTCGACCTCTTAGCTGCTGGCATGAATAGCCCCCAGCCCTGCCTATAGAGATCTCCCAAAGCTCCCCTGTTCGTGGCTAAATTGTTAATCAGGGTAATTTAATATAGTTTTCAGTATGCCCCATCTCTTATTGGGTGAGGTATTCACGCATCTCGCCCCGAAGAAAAGTTCGCCTTTATTCAAGTGCGAGAGGGGCAGCTGCAGAGCCCCAGTAACCCACCNTTTCTCTCCTTTCCATCACTCATCCTGTAAAAACAATAAAAAATAACAAGACAAAACAAAACCACCACCAACAAAAAACCCCAGCCCAAAGTTTCTGCGGAGGAAAAACTCAGGGAATGAGAGGCCACCAGTGTGTGGGGAGGGCGGGGGAGATTTTGCTTGTTTATTTGCAGCGTGACCTGGTATTTGGGTTCTTGGCATGCTTCAGACTTCTAGGTAGGGTTTGTCAGAGTTGGTAAACGGTGGGTAAGAAGTCCCTGATCTGTTCGCAGCGTGGTCGTGGGCAAGGATGAGGTCCAGGCGCTGCCCGGCATGAGACAAGGGTGGCTTTTTTCCACGGGCACGAGCTGCAGCCTGTGTGAGATTCGAGAGGAACACTCGGGAAAAGTTAGGGAGTTAGGGTAATATTCCTTTAAATGTCTAAAATCACGCCCGAGTAGTATCTAAATCTTAAGGTCTTGGAATAGTTCATTCTTGTAACAAAAGGACAAAACGGCCTGAAAGGAAGATAACCCATAACTGAAGACGGACAAATCAGCCACACTTTTTTTTTTGTGTTTTACTTTCCTAAGGCAGGGATTTATGTCTTTGCATTTTATTTGCATGTTTTGACTTCAGCCATTGTGTCTGCGGACATCAGTGACACACCCAACCTTCTTAATTCCTATTTGTTTTTTTCTTTTTTTCCTTTTTGGGGCTCCATATTTGTCCTTGATTTCCTTGATAAAGTTTTCATAGATTTCAAATTTTTCATTTTTTTTTCCCAAAAGATATAGAAGAAGTCTTAATCAAGATAACTTTTCCTTCTAATATTTGTCAAGAGCCTTTTGAACAATCAAAAATTCCGAATAAATCATAATTTTGTAGAAATTCAGGGAGCAACTACTGTGTTCTTTTAATCATAAGAAAGTAAAATGACAGCGTGTTTTCCTTACTTTTTGCTTGTTAATTTTTTTTTCCCATTAGGCTTTTCCTTCATTACAATCTGTGACCCATAGCGATTATTTCACTTTGCCATCTCTGAATTTCTGTCAAATTTCCTTTGAGAGACTAATAAACCTACAGGAGAATATGCCTTTGCTTTGTGCCAGTGCAAAAGTGTGTTTTCATGTTTCCCTGCCCAGAAATATTTTTAGGTTCTTCATTAAAATAATTCTATTTTGACTAAAATAGTCAAAATAGTTTGGGGAATTGGACTGGATGATCTTTCAAGGTCCCTTCCAATCCCTGGCATTCTGTAAAAAGTCAAATTGATTCCAAATTCCTTTCTAATTGAAAATTGTGCAGGGTTTATTTATTTATTTATTACTTTCCAGCAATTAGTGAACAGCTTTTCTGTTTATTGGAAGATACTTGCTTAGGTTGTCGTTTCAAAGATGCTTCCATCTAATGGTACAGTTTGGGCCTATTGTATTGAAAAAAGGATGCGTGTTTGGGATGGTGTTTGACAGGGGGAATGAAGGCAGACACCAGAACAATTATATTACAATCCCTTTGGGAATGCCAGCACCAAATTTAGCCAGACTGATGGGGCACTGTCTAGACGGTCCCTTTTGTGTATCAGCTGTTTTCACCCTGCTTTATTGTCCAGCTTGAATATATGGCTGGAACCTGCATATGGAGCCCCAAGGTAACCATTCCATACTTTGCCATAAAACAAAACAAAACAACAACCAAAAAAAACCCAACCCTGCAAACCCAATGCATCCTGCAACCACCTCCGCGTCGGAACAGTTATAAAGCAGAAAAGCAAACAAACTCTGCTTTTTCACCAAATATGTAGCTGTGTGCCTGCCCATACAGGCAGGCATATGCTCGCAGATAACCATTCTGTAATTAAAAATGCAATTCAGAGGAATTATCGCTCGAGATCACAGCTGGAAGCGTAGGAAATCCAGGCTGGGGCTCTGCAGCTTTCTGTGGGGAGGGAGCTGGGGGGGGGTATGCTTTTGGAGGGGGTGCTATTTTACAGGAGACGTGTAGATGGGGGTAGAAATGTGTTTTTCTTTAACGTGTGCTCCACCTCTTCCCACAAGAAAATAGAAAATAAATAAAACAAGCAGGTATTGTAAGAGAGGCAATTAGGAGGCGCCACACGTGTAAATTACAACCTTTCATTTTTGAAAAGGGCAAAGGATAAAAGGAAGGAATATTTATTAAATGTTTACACTGCAATTAGTAGTGAGGACTGCTCAGCTTTTCACTTGCTGAAGCTGATACTGGAGCTGGAATCAGGCCTGTGCTAAAGGGACTCATAGGACCAATTCATTGTTTTTTAAAGGAGGTGGCATCAAAAACCCATAAGAAATTGCTACAGAACTTAGATTTGTTAATTAACATGTATCTTGTCAGTATGTTCCAAGAGGATATTTTTTTTGACCACTAATACCTGGAAGTCATCTGAGACAGAAATTACCCTGGTAATTAAAAAAACCCCAAACCAAACCAAAAATAACAACAAAACAAGACAAAAAAAAACCATTAAGGGACTATGCTGAAGAAGTTTTAGGAACTGTGCCACGCGCAGCCTGGGGGGCACACGTAGTGAGCAGCTCTGTGCAGTCCCCTTTCTAAGCCTGCGTCTTTATTAGCTGAAAATGGCACTCTACGGGTAGATATTCCCTGAGACAGTTTTGTTTGGCCTTGGCAAGATGCCTGCAACCTCTCAGCCAGTGCAATAATGGCTCATTTTTCACCCATCTTGCTGATGTCTGTACCCACTTTTTTCTTAATTGGGAGCTCACTGGGGAAATCTTTGGGCTATTTTTAAATATTTTGTTGTTGTTGTTGTTATTCTAATCAGGCTTAGCCTGAGATGTTGGACTTCTTAGTAACATGTTTAATTGCAGGCTTTGCTTGCTTCTTGCCAAGAACAGCTTTGCCGTGGTCCTTCTGCACCGTTTTAAACCACCGGCTTTGTGAGTCTACCCATCCCTTGCAGATTTGCTGTGAGGAAACACTTTGTGCTTAAATCAATAGTGCTACTAATAGAGCACCCTGGGAGGTCAGGTGAGATGGTTTTACAGTCAGGAATCATAGAATGGTTAGAGGTGGAAGGGACCTTAAAGACCATCCGGTCCCACCCCCTGTCCTGGGCAGGGACACCTCCCACCAGACCAGGTTGCTCCAAGCCCTGTCCAGCCTGGCTGTGGACACTCCCAGGGATGGAGAAGCCACAGCTTCTCTGGGCAACCTCAGCCAGGGTCTCACCACCCTCAGTGAAAATTTCTTCCTAGCATCTACTCTAAATCTCCCCTCTTTCAGTTCAAAACCATTACCCCTCACCCTATCGCTACCATTATCAAATGGATGTGCTGTTCTCATCTGCAGTGAGGGAATCCCAACCATCAGTCCTGCATGACAATGGCTCACACCATGGCATCAGTCTGTCCTTTCTTGGCCTGGCACAAGGATGGAAAAAAAAAGGGGGCAGAAATCTTCAAGACAGCATCTGCCCTCCCTGGAGTGAAGGGCATTTGCTGCTCCACGTTTCTTACTTCCCAGATCTGCAGAGGTTCCCTTGTTTTGACACGGGCTTGGAGGGCTCAGGAGTTTTGTCAGGTGGATGGGGAGCTGGCAGAGAGAAAAGGTAGATTCTCACCAAAATCATGTCAGTGGTGGGAAGTGGAAAGCTGATTACAGAATCACAGAATGATATGGGGTTAGAAGCAACCTCTGGAGATCATCTAATTCAACCCCCCAAGAAAAGATCCCATAGAAAAATACAGCAGTGAGTTGACTTTTTCCAAATAATTGTTTTAATTGAAATAATGTGCGAGACTTTTTTTTTTTAGAACCTAATAAACATCAGTCCCTAGTCTCCTCTTAGTATTAGTGTGATTCCTGGAGCAGTTTGGCTGCTCCTAGAAGGTGAATAAAAACATCTCCCTCCTAGATTTCTCTTTTTCTCTCCTTCCTCTCTTTCCACTCCCCCCATACACTGTAAGGATGGTGTCTCTGAGGTTGGAAATAAAAGTATAATAAAGGGCCTACATCTTAGCTGCCTGTACTGTTCTTGACCTGTGGATCAACATCTGATTCTCCAGTTTTCCAAGCTGTGATGCCTCAGCTTTCCCTGCTCCTTCAGGGTCCATCACAAAGTCTCCCCCTGTGGGCAAATTTTTCTGATCTGCAGAAAAAAAGAAACAACAAAAGAAAAAAACCCCAAAACCAAAGGAGTTTGTTTTCAGGACTTGGTGAACACTGAAGGTTGCACAGACCTGCAGAGTGATTTAGTGATTTAGTGCTTATTCTTGGTGTGTCAGGCGAGTTAGGCCGTTGTGGAATTACAGTTGCAATTACAGGACTCGGAGGCTAGAGGGACAAAACACCAGTTAAGGGTGACGGATAGCTGTCACCGTGGGTGCCAGGGTGGGTCTGCTCTACATTCTGCCAGGACAGAGCCAGACCTGTCCTGCTAAAATGTTCCCGAAGGAAAAGCCACTTTGGGGCAGAAAAAGTAGCTGCTGGTGGCAGGGAGGACATTGGGAGCCTGGATGGCTGGCACATGTGGTTAGTGATCAGCTCTGTCTAGTGCTGGGTAACCTCAGGTGACTCCCCAGCAAACAGTGTTTGTGTTTTACATTTGAACAAGTTGTTACACGTCTTTACAGCTGGGACTGTTTAGTTGGAGGAAGAGGAGGCTGAGGGGAGACTCTCTACAACTGCTTGAAAGGGCATTGTAGAGAGGTCAGTGCTGGTCTCTTCTCAGAGGGAATTAGTGATAGGGACAACAACAAGAGGGAATGGCTGCAAACTGCAGCAGGGTAGGTTAGGAAAGAATTCTTCCCAGAAAGAGTGGTCAGAGCCTGGAATGGGCTGCCCAGGGAGGTGGTGGGGTCCCCATCCCTGACTGTGTTTAAGAGTAGATTAAATGTGGTGTTGAGGGATATGGTGTAGGGGAGAACTTTGTAGAGTAGGGTTGATGGTTGCACTTGATGATCCCAAGGGTCTCTTCCAACCAAAATGATTCTATGGTTCTATGATTCTATGATATGTGTGAACACACACACGATTCCTGTTAAAATCCTTCCCTGAATCATACACTATTTTACACCAAGAGGCACATCTGGAGTCCTGCTCTCAGAGGGGCCTGGGTGGGTCAGGTTGTGCGGGGTCACCTTCAGCGGAGTTTTGAATAGCTCTGGGTATGGAGAGGCTGCAGCTGACCTGGGCTGCCTGCTATCTTCATGGTAATAACTATATCAACAAAGAAATAAAGTTAACCCCACACCCCCCCATGCCCAACATGGTGGCTGCTACAAGCATCGTGGCTGTTAGCAGATAAGGGTTCCCATCACCATGCAATCCAGTGTCCAATGAGACTGCAAGTAAGAAACTGTAATACAGGCTCCAAATGCTCAGACATCATAGCCATGAACATAATATAAATGCCCAGACAGCTTACACTAGCAAGCATTTTTTTTAATTAAAAGCTCACAAACCTTCCTGAGCATTAACCCAGGCTGAGGAGTGCGTGTGTCTTGTGCCCCCTTCCACATGGACATGCTTTAATGGGATGAGGCTGAAGTTACGAGAGTGGGCACAAAGCTTTTCTGCTCCCCATTGCCCTGCAGCAGTTCCCTCTCCTCTCCTTTCCTCCCCTCTTCCTCCTTCCTAAAATAATTCTTTTGCATCAGCACAGCTAATAGAGTTTTTCTCAAGCTGGGCCCTTAGTCTGTCTGTAATTCTGTTTTTCCAATCACCCTGTTTGTTTAAGTTAGAATAAAGCTATTTAAATCAGTTCCTTGTAATCTTCAGTTATTTATAGATAAAATGATTTACATGTTTGTGAGCTACCTGCTGTGGGAGCAGTATTACTGAAGGTCTTTCTTTGGGGATTACAACACCATTTAAGTTTATTTTCTTGTTTTCCACATCATGTGTTGATCTCCTAAAGGAAATAACTTATTCTCTCTATCTTTTTCCTTCTCCCCGATATAAAATGCCCAGTTTTGGCTACACTTATGTAAGAGTGTAATGTAGTTTATCGAATCTCTTGTTTGGAACTTGGATTGAATTTCTGTATGGCAAAATCACTCTTTTTTTTTTCCCTCTGTGGTAAAAGAAATTCATGAGATCTTATCTCAAAATCCTACATCTAGTGCTGATCATTTGGGCCAGAGCCTGATCCTAACCATGATAAGATCAACTTGGCTTATTTTTGTTAAAGCTTATAATATTGTGTAATGGTAAAGGTGTTGATAGTAAATTTAAATTATCTGTGTGTACTTGCAGCGGAGTGAAATGGTTGCAATTTGAAATAGTCATTCTTGGTAAATCAGACCCGAATTTGGACCCACCCTCTTACTCCCTGTGCTGAGCTGAACTCAGGTGTTTCTTTCACATGAGTAGTTGGTCTATTTAATACAACAGCAGACTATGAATAAATGCCATGTCGTTTGACACGGGTTATGAATGAGTTGACAATCATTACCCAATCACCACCATCAATTATCAATAATTTTCTACAAGGAAAGTAAATGCTTTTTCTCTTTGTTTGGTTTAGACTTTACCTGAGGAAACTTTAGAGTCTGTATGATGGGAACTTCTGCAGCCTAGAAACTGAGGACGGCTCTGTTTTAAGTGGCTGTTTCTTTAACTTCAACCTCTTTTCACTGGGCTTTTCTTGTTTAAAACACCATTGGTCAATGCACCAACTGTGGTGTGTCACCTACTTACAGGCCATCAAAAAAAATCATTTTCAGTTATGCATTCTGCACTGTTGAATTTACTCCAATTTGAAAGAAGGATACAAAAGCCCGATTTCTTATGCCCTTTTAAAAAAGAATTAATCAGAAGGAGAGAAAAACAGGCCACCAGAAAGCAGGCAATAATCCTGAATGACCAGAGAGATGAACATGTTTTTTAAGTCTTTTCCACAGCTCACCAATTTTTCTGCTTATGAGAGCAGCTGTGGGAGTCTATGTCGGACTCTGAAGGAGGGACGTGGGTGGAAGGGAGCTGAGCCTGATTCAGCTCTTGCATATAACTTGGTTGGTACCTTCAGGCAAAACATCTTCAACTCAAGAAATTTTT
>VZTM01000392.1:19975-35476 GCA_013400555.1 Jacana jacana | reverse complement strand
TGTCAGCCGCTCCTCCCAGTTTGGTGTCATCAGAAACCTTGCTGATAGTGCACTCCATTCCCTCATCCAAGTCATTGATGAATATATTGAACAGCACCGGCCCCAATACTGATCTCTGAGGGACTCCAGTAGACACAGGCCTCCAAGTAGATTCTGTCCCATTGACCATCACTCTTGGGCTTCTATCCTTCAGCCAGTTCACAATCCACCTTACTTCTCTGTTGTCCAGGCCACACTCAGTTTAGCTACAAGGATGCTGTGGGAGATGGTGTCAAATGCTTTACTTTAATAATAATAATAAAGAAAAAAAGTCCCATGCATGAGGCTTGATGCAAAAGCTAGAACTGACTGAGGTGCAAGTGAACTTCATCTTCTTTTCTCTGTTGGAGAAGTGTGTGTCTTTTGTGAGGAAATAGTTCTCTGTCTTTTCTTATGTGTGCTTCAACATTTAGGTGTTTGTACAGACACTGAAATATTTTGTTTAGGAAATTATTGTCTGAGCTCAACAGACGCTGAGGCCACAAGAAATCACTGTGATTTCCCAGGCTTGCTGGCTTATATTGCATACAATACACCAGAGATGTTTTTACCCCAAGTTGGGGAGTGGAAGGCATCCTTCCATTCAGAGAATGACCACTTTGAAGTCCAATGATTTGTGCCCAACTGGAGTGCTTTTCCAGGGGGCTGCATCACAGCCAAACCGTTTTCATGATTTTCATTTGTAGATTTATCTGTGTACTTAGACAAGCTGTAATTTCAAGTGTATGATTATATGGATCCTGCACATTGTAATCCACCTTTTCCCCAAAAAATGTGTGATTTCCTTACTAACAAATGGTCCATTCCACCAGGGTCACAATTCAGCAACTATTCAAACAGGTAGCTGGCTGAAGCTGGACTTGACTGCAGTGGAGAGAAAATATACTGACAAAATATCCTGAATGTCTGGTGCTGCCAGCTGCTCTTCTTTCTCTTTTTGCACCTGTTTGATGGTCCAGGGGGAAAGTTAGTGTCGTCCTCCAGCTCATTTTCCTTCTGCGTGCTGTTTCAAAGCCCTGGGCTTCCATTAATCCCTCCCTCCTGCTCCATCATCTCCTCTCCAACAGCCACGCCAGCTTACAAAGCCTTGTCTCACAGCTCACCATCCTCTTCCTTGTCCAGATACAGTTGTTCATAGGGTTATGTTGGGCACCAGGTCAATGAAATTACCCCAATAAACTGACAAATAAACAAATACAGCTCCTCCCAGCTCAAAAAGCCATACTGATCTTCCTGATTGCTCAGTGTGGTCGTGCAACCTCCCCCCAGATTTGTCCACTTGGTACTTGGTGAGATTCCCCATTCCAGGGCCAAGTACCAACTTAAGGCATGTCAGGCATGAATTGGGAGAGAGAAAGAACCAGAGTGTTAAGGCAAGCCCTAAACATGCCTGGCTCCTGCCTACCCCCATCACTTGGGACTGTCACTCGCTGACAGCCTGGTGCATCTGTACCTGGGTCATGTCCTCAAGGGGGAGGTGATACCTTACTTGATCTGCAAGTTGTAGACTTGCACAACTGATCAAAAATATCAGAATATTCCATCATCCAAATTGGGCTAGAGTGGAAAAATACATGACAACAGTCAATTATCTCAGATCCTGTAAGCAGCAATTCTAATGAGACCCTTTGAGGTCTTCTGGCTCTCAGGGGTTGTGACCAGCTTCTTCCCTGAGCTGGGGCTCCACTCAGGGGAACACCTCGAGGACTGGAAGGCCAGAGTGAGTCAACTCCCCACTGAGTCCCAGTTATTGCTCGTCGAGGAATGCTGATGTGAGCATTTGCTCTATAAACTCAAAGAGGGAAATTTTACCGGTAGGCCATCCTCTCCTTCATCCACCTGGCTGCTCTTATATTTCACTGGATCCAGATATTTGCCCATACACATGTAAAAGGGGCACCCATTGACTTAGTGGAGTCACCAGTTGTGAAGGGGCCTTTAATCCTACTAATCGAATCAAGCAGGCAAATACATTGGGTGTAGGTGTGTGTGTGCGACCCCTTAAGTGTTGTGTACTCATATCTTTGTGCTTACTCATTTATGTATTGATTTAGGATAACTTTATAGTAGAAATCATAGAATCATAGGTTGGAAGAGACCCTTGGGATCATCACGTCCAACTATCAGCCCTACTCTACAAGTTCTCCCCTACACCAGATCCCTCAACACCACATCTAATCTACTCTTAAACACAGTCAGTTTGTAGAATAACCCTACAGTGGGAAGTCTTGCCATTTCCTAATCCGTAGCTAAGTTACCGTTCAGTTATTTTGTTCAATTGCCTTGTAAATCCTTAAATCACTTAATGATTAAGCTCTGCTAAAACTTAACTCTTGAATCTACCTTGAGTAGCTAATACATTTTAAATTGCCACTAAATCACGACCCTGGCAAATGTTTCCCTCAGCGGCACCCAGCGATGCACCATGGGAGGGGTTTGCACCGGGTGGAAGGATGGCAATCCCTGCTGGTGCCACGGTTCCTGTAAGTGAAAATTAGTATGTAATGTTTTGTGTGATGCTGTGGGTAGGCGTGTGTTTCCCGTGGTGCATGAGTGTGTTTCAGTGCAGATGTGTAATGGATGTCTAGCTGCCGATAACTCTGTCCCCGTCTCTCTTGATTTCTCTTCTTTCTCTGCTGGAGTGTAATTTCACCTCTCCATTTATACTATTACAGCCTCAATTTTATGTCTGCTTTCTAAAAGTGCTTGAATTAAGGCTATCTGACATTTCCTTGCACTCACATGTGCTCATCCAGAGAGGATCCTGTTTTGGAGGGAATATCAATATTCCCATGAAGTAGGAGAACGGAACAGGGGTGACAAGCAAATACAGTGAACAGCAAGCAGCTTTCTGCAGGGGAAGCTTTAATCTGGCAATGGCACTAATCAGCCATGATGTCTGAATAAACAGGGTTACCACGATTAATGGTAATTAATTGTAGCATTATTATCCTTAATAAATCCCAGGGAGGTGGTGGAGTCACCATCCCTTACTGTGTTTAAGAGTAGATTAGATGTGGTGTTGAGGGATCTGGTGTAGGGGAGAACTTGTAGAGTAGGGCTGATGGTTGGACTTGATGATCCCAAGGGTCTCTTCCAACCTAAATGATTCTATGATTCTATTCTATGATTCTATTGCTTTATTCTTTATCTTGCTGTAGACTCTGTGGAAGATGCCACCTGAAGATGTTGTAGCCACCCAGACACTTGCCAGCTACAGCGGACTTATCTGGGATTTACAGTACTGGGCCCAATCCAGGGGACCCAGTTTAAGACATGTCTACTTAGACATAAAATCAGACCTTTGAGATAACTCCAGAATTCTCCTGAAGAGAGATGCAAGTAGCAGTATATGCATGGCAGGAGAAAAAAGGTTGGTGTGACACTGGGCAAATGATGCTGCAGGATTTTCTGAGCGTTACCTTTGCTCCATCCTACCCTTTTTTCTGGGTGATAACAAGTCCTGTGGTATGTAGTGCCTTAAATTTGTATGTGAAGACAGCAGAGGCCGAGAACCAGCTTTGTGCAAATACTACAAGTGCCACCCTCCTTCCAACACCCTCCAAGCACAAAGCCTGGTAGAGCAAAACTTTCCTTTGTGTCCAGTTCTGCTTTTTTTTGTTTTCGTTTGCAAATTTAGAATTATCAGAGATGGGATTTTATTGGTTTAAAAAGTTTAAATCTGAGGATGGTCCGAAGAAGGGCAACAAATCTGGTGGGGAGTCTGGAGAATCTCTAGTCTGGCGAATAAGCCTTATGAGGAGAGGCTGAGGGAGCTGGGGATGTTCAACCTGGAGAAGAGGAGGCTGAGGAGAGACCTTCTCGCTCTCTACAGCTCCCTGAAAGGAGGGTGTAGTTGGGGTGGGGTTTCAGTCTCTGCTCCCAAGTCACAGGTGATGGGACAAGCAGAAATGGCATCAAGTTGCACCAGAGGAGGTTCAGGCTGGAAAGTCAGCAAATTTTTTTTTTACGAGAGTTTTCAAGCCTTGGAATGGGCTGCTCAGGGCAGTGATTTCAGCACCATCCCTGGAGGTATTCAACAAACAGGTTGACATGGTGCTTGGGGACATAATTTAGTGATTTTTTTTTTTGTCAGAGTTAGGTTGACAGTTGGACTAGATGATTGAAAAGGTCCCTTCTAACCAAGACAATTCTATGATGGATCACAATTAGGGGATGTGGAACATGCACAGAAGTCAGAGCTCGTGTCATGAAGGAAACAGGGATGGTATGTTCTTATACAATTTTAATTGATGATAGAATTATTTATAAATAAATATTTATGAAAAATATATATATAGCTGGGCTAATTTCTTTTTGAGCTCGCTCTCACTTTCCTAGTCATTCCATCTAGTCAATAGAAAGTTGAATAGATGAAACCTTTGAGCAGTGTTTTACCATTTGAGATCATAGAATCATAGAATCATTTAGGTTGGAAGAGACCCCTGGGATCATCAAGTCCAACCATCAGCCCTACTCTACAAGTTCTCCCCTACACCCTATCCCTCAACACCACATCTAATCTACTCTTAAACACAGTCAGGGATCTAGGTTAAGTTAAAAATAAAAGGAAACAAGTTGACTTATAGTAGTTTTGATTTATTTTATAGCAGGTCTGGAATTAGTTTGAACTTCTTGTTGCTTTGGCACGGAAAATAAGCATTAAATAGAAGCAAAGTAAATCACATTTCAACATTTGCATTTTTACCCATTGAGTGTGTTTGCTCGAATTATCATCTTGTAGTAGACATCTCTGCTTCACTTTGATCTTGCACTACCAAAGGTATGTTACAAGAAGCAGTCATTAGGGAACCCACATGAAATTATGACAATTTCTGTAAAGCCCATCAAATAATATGAGGTGCTGGGCTTTAATTTTAATTTTAGTGTGCTGTAGCGTACAATTAAAAAATAATAAAATGTTTTAAAGATTCCTTAGACTTTACTTCTCTCCCAGTACAGCACTGGGAGATGTGTGATGGTTGATGGCAAAAAGGACTAGATTTCCCATCTAGCTAGAAGATTTGTAGGTTGGGTAAGAAATGAAGTGACAAATCAATCATGCAATCGAGCTAATAGGAATAAAGCATTCTGTGAAGCTTGTGAGCTGTAATTACAAATGCTCGTGTAAATATGGTTAAGTTCATTGTTACTTCTTCAAATTATGTTTATGTATGGCTCCAAACTACAGTCTCTGCTTCCTCATTTGAAACACCGTTGACTGAACCAGCTTTTTACATTTATACAAATGTATTTCCAGTGTTGTCAGAAACTAAGGGAAAATAAGTCTTTCACATGAAACACAAACGGGCTGGAGAAAGGAGTCCCACTGGCAAAACAAAAGTCTGCAAACATTAAAAAAAAAAAAAGTTTGCAGTTAATTAATTAACTGCCCAGTTTACTTAGCTACTTCTAAGGGGTATTGTAACACAAATGGGCAGTATATGAGCATATGAAAATCAACAGGTAATCCCCATACTTTTTCCTCTGCTGTTATGAAATATTAGAGTTTAGCATAAAAGCAAAATAGGTACATGAAATTGTCTGTCATGTACTCATAGTGACCAGTATATGTATATGATTTTTAATATGTGTTAGTAACGAAGATAGTCCTCCATCACAAGTGTTCAAGAGAGCATTTGACTGATGCTATTGTGGAAGTTGCTATCTCTAGCCAGTTCAAAGGCATTCAAGCACCAAATTGCTTTCAGGGAGGAAAGCTCAGGTTTTGATGCAAGAGCTCCACTGCAATCTGCAGCTAAATGACCAAGACTGGAGCTTGAACCACAGCTGGTATGCAACACACAGTCCTTAAAGTATGAAATGTTTAATCATATTGAAATATGTGGTACTTTATAGATGACTTTTGAATTTGTAACTCACCAGATGTCACCTTGGCCAGAGGAGAACCAAGGGTGGGGATCATTTGGCCAAACATGGGCATAATTCTCAGCAATAATTCTTCTTACTGCAAATGTAGGCATCTAAAATAGGTCGTATGAATCATGGTCTGAAGGTGCCTGTTGGTGAGGTGAGCTCGAGGTGAGCAACTCCTCCTTCACTGCAGATGTACCAATGGGTCCAGAGTGGGATTCATCTCCCTGTGCTCCATTTTAAATTCAAAAGGGAGACCTTCACAGTCAGCAGGAGAAAACACAGACCTCCAGGCTGCAATTTGCCATCTCCAAAACTAAGAGTCTCTCCTGCCACTGAACCTGGGCAAGTCACCTTGCAAAGACATCCCTCCTCAAGTGCTTCCTTAGATCCATGTAAAAATGTTATCATTATGGAAGTGAATTTTGCTAATCCATTCCATTCCAACTACAATGATCTTTCTGTTGGGTTTTTTTGATTGTTGGTTTGTTGGGTTTTTTCTTTTCTTTTCCTTTCTTTTTTTTTTTTCCTGAATGGCCACATTGTGTGTGACTACAATAACACATCTGCTCATAAAATGGGCGTGCAAGACTCTGCTGTGAAGAATCGAGGGTGTGGGCATTTGTTCAAAGTGACTGGTAATATATTGCTCGCAGCCATCTGACAGATTGTTAATAGGGCACAGCTGTTTTACATGTTCATGATTCCTTCGGCCACTCTCTCTACAATGGAGTGGAAGATAGAGCATGTGCAGCTAAAACTTTTCCCTTTTTTTTTTTGTTTGTTTCCAGCAGGAAAAAATAATAATAAAAAAGCTTCAAATAATGCTTTTCGAGATAAACCCTACAAATAACAATGAATATTCTCATAAAGATTGAAGATAGTTATATACACAGCTCTGTGTGAAATGAGCATTTTTATTTCCTGCTATCTTTCACGTTAGATTTTCACAAAGGCCATGGAACATGTCTTTGGTTATATAGACACGTGCAGCATCACCCAAGCAATAATTTCCAGAGGTGAACAAAGCCATAATTCTGCTGTTTGGCACAAATCAGATTTGCACGTTGTTTCTCTCCTTAACTTTCAGAAATGACTGTCAACACACCAGACAAAATTCTATTCTTCCTTCTTATTTGTGCTACCCCTCCCTATGTCATTGAGGTTCATCCCACACTGAAGAGCACAGTCTAAATATTAGACAGAGAAGAAATCTTTTTTACAATTTCTACATAGCTATATAAATGACTGTAAATACATAACTCTCTTCCTTGGGTGAGATACTTAAATAATCTGCAGTTTAAAAGATGATTGATGAATGAGGTAACAGCCTAGCTATTCTTGTTTTGTGCTGTATATGGAGTGTTTATAAAAAGAGTTGGATCAACAGCTTTGGAGTTGAAACTTTCCTGATGAACTTAACAAAGTGTCATGTTGTTGATGTGCAGGACTAGTTTTTGTCACAGCAGGTTGGCATTTGCCTTCCCACCATTTGGAAAAGGAGACTTGGGATGTTCCCTTGATTCAACCATCTGAAAAAGTGTCAAAGGATTAGATAAAAGATCATGTATTTTTAGGCATGGCTAAAATTGAATTTGCAGAGTGCCAAGAAGGGTGCTTGTTTCTTTGAGTTGCACATTTTAGTTATTTCTCCATCTAATGTGTGTTTTAAATATATTGAGGAGTATTAGCAATACTATGTATTTAAAATAAGAATATTCAAAATTTTGTTAAGTAGTTCTTGGTGAAAGAAAATATCCTTCAAGATTTTAACAACTCCACACTCTTTCTAGTTCCTCCATAAACACGGACAATCTGAAGACACCAAACAGCAATGGGGACATTTAAACAGTTCTAGTCATTTGTCCGGGTTAGTCTTTTGGTGTTTATGCCCATTAAAACCAACAGTGGCATTTTTACCTGCAAACCTCTTTGCTTTTGCCTGGATATGGCTGTGGCAATAAAAGCATATAAAGGAAAACTGGGATTAAATGCAGATTTTTTTCCAGTACCTAAAGAGGCTACAAGAAAAATGGGGAGGGGCTATTGATCAGCAAGTGTCCATGCAACACCATGAACGGTGTAGGAAAAAAGAAGCTTGCAATGTGTTGTTTTTATTAGCATGGTGGGAAATTAAGAAGAATGCCAAGGAATCATAGAATGGTCCAGGCCAGAAGAAACCTCCAAAAGTCATCTAGTCCCACCTCCCTGCAGTCAGCAGGGACACCTCCAACTAGACCAGTTTGCCCAGGGCCTCCTCCAGCCTTCCCTTGAAGATCTCCAGGGAAGGGGCCTCAACTACCTCCCTGGGCAACCTCTTCCAATGGTCCACCACCCTCAGAGTAAAGAACCTATTCCTAATGTCCAATTTAAATTTGCTCTTCTCCAGCTTGAAGCCATTGCCCTTTGTCCTGTCCCTGCAGACCTTTGTAAACAGACCCTCCTCCGCCTTCCTGTAGGCCCCCTTCAGGGACTGGAAGGCTGCTCTGAGGTCTCCCCGGAGCCTCCTCTTCTCCAGGTTGAACAGCCCCAGCTCCCTCAGCCTGCTGTAATGCTTGTCCTTACTTACAAAGTCAGTGTTTTATTAATGCATTTTATTATCTGGAGATATTAAACAAAAAAAGAAAACATCTAGCATAAAGTTTTTTATTTTTGCTGCTGCTATTTAGGGTATCTGATTTAATTGGTGCCCATTGATGGCAAGAAGACTGACACAAAACAACACCCCTTCTAGAAGCTCAGTCAGTTCCAATGCAGTTAGAGTTCTATGATTTCTTGCTCTTCCAAGAATAAACAGGCCTAATATTGATTTCTGTACATTGCATGCTGAGATTTAGAAGCTGAGATGAACATTGTCCTTGAGTGGAAGGCACTGGATTTCACACATGGACATGCAAAGCCAGTTGCACCAGCTTCTTTTAAATAAAATCAATACGTGTAATAATGATGGTTTCTAACTCTACTCTTGTACAGCTGCTGTCAGAAGACAAAAATGTAAAGATCTAGCTGGTGTGAGATCTGGTTAAATTGCAGCTCTGCACTGCTCAAACACAGACTGGTGAAGACTGCAGTTGTTTTAATGTGGATATGCAGGTTCAAAGTCTTATTTCCTTCACATTTAGGTTCAGGAATTGCCCCTTTTTTGATCATTTTTCTATGCAAAACACACAGGAACATTTCCACTATATTAGGTAATTCAGTATCAGATTTGTTTGTAATTCCAAGTGGAATGGTGAAGTTTGAGCTGAGTGCAACTGTGTCAGTGCTATTTCTGTGTTGGGTTTATTGCCTCCTGCATGCTCTAAAGCAATCAAGAAATTCTGTAAATGTTCTTCAAGGAGTATATGCAGAATGCCACTTTGTTAAACATCTCCATTTCCAACTTCGAACTGCTTCGTTTAGTTGCAAAATGACCTCTCCTAGCAGTGAAATTTTATTAACTCCTCAATTCACTGGCACAGAGATGAAGATATCAGTGGAATGGGAAATGCAAAAATGGGTGGGTTTGGGTTGACTTATATGATGGAGTGGCACGAAATGGAAATCAGTTCTACAGCTAATTGATTGCACATTGCTTGATATTGGTGGTATTGCCTTCATCCTCCCAGAGAGCTGAAGATGGATGTTGTAGATCTGTACATGTCTGTCTTCTGGCTTTCTGTTAAATGAAGCGGGACTAATTTTGTCCTCAAATACTCTCCCTGTGTGCATACATTTACGGTTCAAATTTTGTATACTCGTTGCCTTCTTGCTTTCTGTTACATAATACCCACTACAAATCTGGAGCCAGGTTCACTTGTCCCATGAGGTATTCCTAAGCAGGCAGCATTAAGTGAGCTCCCATGGAAGATTCTCTGTAGAGGCATTATTAGAGTCATAGTTTGGTCCTTGCTTTTCTCTCTTCTAAAGTGGAAGCAAGACTCAGCAGCCACTTAGCCAATATGGTTTATTCCTTGCTCAGCACTATGTTGGCAATTAACTTGAGCATTGAGAGGTCTGGGGAAAGACTCAAAACAAATGGGGAGTGGGATGGTTGTCCATGGGCAGATTCCCGTCTTCTCCTGACGGTGACGTGCAGTTTATCTGATACTCTTGAGAGTTCCTTGCATGGAAATGTAGCTGGAAGTTCCTGTTGCTTCAGTCTTCTCTGAAATGAGCACTGAGCAGAGTTCAGCTCTGCTCTGGCTGTGAAGATGCAATGCCAAGGACATCTGGTATCTCACCATTGCCACCACGAGTCTGAACACTCTTTCCAAACCAGTTGTGATATGCAGAAATAAGTTCACAGCTCTCAAAGCCATTTATACTTCAAACAGGGGTGAACATGTTGTGGTCAGTTATTGTGTGGTCCCAAAATCATAAAAGTCTTTTTTGAAATTAATAGCGTTTTCCTATTTTCAGTTCTCCTATTACTACAGGATAGCACTGCACAGTACTTACCCACCACCATAAAACCCAAATTAAAACAGATCAAGATCAAAAAGAGGAGCTTTATCATCACCTCAACTTCCTGAAAGCCCTAGAAGTGGGAATTCGAAATAAATTAAAGATTATAATAAGGAGTCCAACCAAAGAGTTATGTTTAAGCAATATGAGCTGGTTATTTTATTACAAAAACTGGGAAAGACAGATACATTAATCACATCAAAAGTTAAGTTGTACTGGGGGGCAACGTACTTTGAATAGCCAGCAGGACATGGCACAAGAAATGATTGGAGGGTGTGATGCACACATGCACCTCAGGTTTCTAATCTTTATTTCATGTAATTTCAGCAAAGATTTTGTATGAAAGGGATCTGCAGGATTTCTAGAAGGCTAAGCTTTACATTTGAAAATTTAATGTAAGGTAGCAATAAGAATACAGGAGAGTTGAAACTGTCAAGAGGTTTTTCATTGAAAAATATATAATGCTATAATATTGTTGCTGAGCACAGGAAACAACGGTGAAGTAAGAAGTTTTGCAAAAGCAATAATCTCATAGAGAAGATGAGCTTAGTTCTCTAAGAAACCTTTAAAGAATGAAATATACATAACTACATTTCATAGAAACAAACATTCTTAATTCTAAGATGTAATTTATAAATATTATAAAATGGGAAAATTGTGCTTTAGTTGCTGGCCATGGCTTCTCTCTGTTGATTGCCATTTCAAAAACATGACTGGCTGTAAATTGGCCTGTTCCTGCAGTTTTTTATATTTTTAGAATGAAAAAATGTCATTAACAGATTTGTCCACTAGGGCCCATGGTGCTGAAAGCAACCAAGCAAGAAAGCAAGCAAATAGGAATTTAATAGAAGAGCTGTATTTTCAGTACACAGTGCAATAGATAAACCATGAAAGGGGCCAAGTCAAAGTTGCTGTTAAATCCTACCTCAAATAAATAAATAAGTAAATAAGTAAGTTGGTAAGCAAGCAATCAAATAACTATTTTGGTCAGCATATATATGTGCATGTCAAGGGTATCTTCAAGGTTTTTAATCTTCAGTTTGCTTTAATTCTGTATCAATTCTGCAGACTTGCTCTAGCCAGAAGAACCCAGTCAAGCACTCAGACCTGCATGTGTTTATGAACAGGTCCCTGAAGATGGACTTAAATTAGTGGTCTCTGAGCACCCTCCATGTTCTCCCTGCACAGCTCTGACTTCAGGACTCAAGAACTGTACTCCAGGATGAAAACCACACACCTCACAACTTTGCAAGTGCTAGAAACAAGGCATATGCTAAACGTGCCTTATTGGATTTGCTCAAGGACTGGGGACAGTTGATGAGTCCTTGAAGGAAAATGAGAACGACGATGGAAACTGAGAGTTGGATTTTTGTCTGTTTTGCATTCCAGCAGTGTCCCCTCTCAAGGGCTTTTTTTATGCAACGTGATGTCCAAAAGCAGAACTGTTCCTGCCCCCAAAGTAGTGCAAACTGCACACCTCACTATAGGGTTTGTCAACAATTTCTGCCTTCAAAATATTCCTTGGTGCAGATAAGTTTTCTTTTTTGTTGCTAAATATTTTGTTTCTAAAACATTCCAAACTGTAGATGCGTTTCCCAGAAATCCATTTTTAAGTACTTTTGTGCATTGCAGCTAAGATACCTCACCTGCAAAACAAAACAAAACAAAGAAAAAGAAAAAAAAAGAAATAATTTAGCATTCAGTTTTTAGCACAAGATAAATGCTGTAAAATAAACTGCTTTTCTCCAGAGGTCAAACAAAACGATCTGTGACTAAGGTGTTGTCTTTCTACACTCATTTCCCACTTTGGGTGTCAAGAGAAAGAAACAAAAAACCCCTGTTTTTAAGATGTGGAAAACATTTTTTGATGGTAGCAATAATCACATTAACTTTTTTGTCAGTAGAAAAAGAGACACAAAGGAGGATGGAAGTGAACTATGTTTTCATTCCTGTTTTTATTTAAAAGCAAGAAGAAGAGAATTCAGAATGCCAAACTTTGACCCTGGTGTCATCGAATAAATTATCCAGATACTTTTTTTATTCAGAAGTTCATTTAATTCAAACATATTTCAGCAATAGGAAATGTCTCTGTGAAGTAATATCGTAACTTTTGCAGAACTACGACCCCCTTTCACAGCGGTGGTAGAACGTCATGCAATTTTCAGCACAGAGCTAGAAAAACAGTTTGAATTTTCTCAGCACCTTTCTCACGGCGGGTAGCCAGTGGCTCCTGCTGGTAGCCAGGAGTGCGTGCAGCACACCTTATAGCCCTCAGCAGATGGTTTTCTCTGGAGGCTGCTCCATGGAGCAGGGACACCTCAGCACTAGTTGAACCTCCCTAACAACATATCTGGCACTGCCCACTGAAGGTTCAAGGTGGGTAATTGCAGTTCCCTTTGAATCTGGTTAAAATCGGGTTCTCCTGGGAACTGCACTGAGACTATTCTGATGTCCTAATGCAGGGCTGGTCTTTCCTGGCTGCCCAGTGTTCTACATCACACCCATCAATCCCACAGGAAAAGGAGGCAAGAGGAATCTTCTTCTAATCCAGACAGAAATCAGGACCTCTTCTGTCTTGATCTTCTGTCATGTCACACCATGTTGGTAGCCCCATAATATACTTTTTCTAACTTACTACTAAGATCTAGAAGCAAAGAGCTCCACTTCCCTACTATAGGATTTTAGTGGAAAAAGTTCTTCCTCCCCACCTTATGCAGCTACAAGGCAGGTTTACCCCATCCTGAGCATCTGGTGCCATTTTGCTTTAGGAGCGAAAGAAAATTAAATGCACAGCCCCCAAAACTGGATAACTTCTTCAGTAGCTTTCCACCACTCCATTGAAGAGTAGACAACAGGCAGATGGTGGAGGATTTGTCTTGCTGTCAGCCAGTCAGTATCAGTTAAATGGCAGTAGGCATTTCTTATAGACTGTCACACTGCAGAACATGTCACTGGCTCCCCATAGCACAGGAGTATGGAAAGGCTGCACTGCTGCAAAGGGTGTGAGATGCCTCCAACCTACAAGTAACAGCATTTTTTTCATGCATTGTGGTGCTTTTTTAAAAAGGAAAGCTTCTGAATAGGGGGAAGTCATAGTTAAACAGAGGGCTATATTTCACTTGTCGTGTTAAAACTGGTTAACTAGTGGGTTACGAAGATGATTGAGGGTCCAGAACAACTCTTTTGCTAGGAAAGGCTGAGGGACTTGGGTCTTTTTAGTGTGGAGAAGAGAAGACTGAGGGGGGATCTGATCAACACCTTAAAGGGTGGGTGTCAGGAGGATGGAGCCAGTCTTTTTTTAGTGGTGCCCAGTGACAGGACAAGAGGTAACAGGCACAAACTGGAACACAGGAAGTTTCCTAAACATGAGGAGGAACTTCTTCACTTTGAGGGTGATAGAGCCCTGGAAGAGGTTGCCCAGAGAGGTGGTGGAGCCTCCCTCTCTGGAGTCATTCAGAACCCACCTGGATAAGTTCCTGTGCAACCTGCTTGAGGTGGACCGGCTTTGGCATGGGGCTTGGACTAGATGATCTCCAGAGGTCCCTTCCAACCCAAAATCTGTGATTCTGTGAATCTGTGGTTAGTTTATTTAAACTAACTCCTGTGATTGCAAACATCTTTCTGTGGAAGCTCCATCTGAAATTCTTCTCTCATTTCTTACGCTGCATTGTTCCAAATACACATCAGCCCCATTTGCAGCAGACTTTATTTTTGGAAGGACTAGTCTGCATAGCTATTCTTGATTTATTCAGTTTTCTGGTATGCTGGTTGTCATCTTTTAATTTTTCACATTTTCACTGGAAAAGCTTGGAAACAGAATTGAGCCAAAACTTTTAAGTTTATCTTGATGCCGGGAGTTACCAACTTTGTGTGATTTTCATCTGAAACAGGAAATCAATGAAGTTTGGGAATATGCCAATGTTAGTGAGTTCAGCCTAGACCTCCTTGCTCATTACAGAACATAATACCAGCTAAGGCCTGATTGGTTTTGAGTTTAATTCTGTGGCAAAGTGACAAAAATTTTTCTTTCATTTTTCAATTTCTAAAACCTTTCTCCTGTAAAATAACAGCTCCCATACTTGCACATACTTAACTGATGCTAACATCATTTAAACTAGGCTACAGAAAGTAAGTATTTACTTCCCAGCAGTTGTTAAAATGCCATTACAGATTGTGTTTAAATTTATATGTTACATAAAGAGTAATTATGTTCATGTGAGAAAATTGATGATGATGATGATGCTAAGATCAAGCAGCAGATGTGTGAACACAAATGTCTGACATCTTATTTTAAATGTCAGAAGAGCTAAATGGAAGCTTTTGGGGATCATTTTGTTAATTCAATATAAATAATTCTTTGAATTTTATTCTCCATTTAAAGAAATGGCAAATTATAGTCAAAGAGTGTTAACAGTGTTGATTCTACAGCAGCACTACATTACTTCAGAGGCAACTAATTGAGAAATGCATTAGGTAAGATGGCTTTTTAAATGCATAAGCAGGAGAAGTGTTTAAAATTTGATGCTTCTCATCAAACTCTATGGGTATGTACCATGCTTGTTACCACCAGAGCCTACTGAGGCACTGCCAAGGGTCTCCTTCTCATCTCTTCATACTGAAAGTTGGCTTATCAGAAAGATGAGGACAGACATTTTAGTACAGCCTGTTGCAACAGGACAAGTGATAATGGCTTTAAACTAAAAGAGGGAAGACTCAGGCTAGATATAAAGCAGACATTTTTTATGCTGAAGGTGGTGAAGCCCTGGCCCAGGTTGCCTAGAGAGGTTGTGGATGGCCCATCCCTGGAAACATTCATAGTGAGGTTGGGTATGGGCTCTGAGCAACCTCATCCAGTTGGAGATGTCCCTGTCATTGCAGGGGGGGTTGGACTGGATGGCCTTTAATTGTCCCTTCTAAACTATTCTATGATTCTATGATCCAGAGCCTCTTGGACTTTCTCACATTTGAGTATCTAGTGAGATCTTCAAGGAAACATCTGCTGGACTGGACATGACAAAAACAGTGGTGGAGTCAGAGGTACCTCCCACCTGCTCTTTGCTGTGTTTTCTCTAGTAACTGAAGTATAAGAAACATACTCTTATATGGCACATTCACCTCACTGAGCTTTATCCCTTCCTTCAG
>VZTM01000392.1:268-19938 GCA_013400555.1 Jacana jacana | reverse complement strand
GGCCTAACTGTCCAATGCCCTAGGGTGGAGAACCCCTCAGCCTACAGCATTTGTATTCTACATGAAATAGTTTAGATTTACTGGGCAAGGAAGGGGATGGCCATGGGTTGGGCAGTAGATGAGGAAGGGGGACGGTCTCAAGCAACAAGGTGACCATCAGACATGAGGTCAAATCTCAGCTGCTTACTGTGAAACACCCAAACATGATGAAAGGACTAGATGATCTTTCAAAGTCCCTTCCAATCCCTGATATTCTGTGATTCTGTGATTCTGTGAAGAGGTGGGGAACCAGTGGGTCTACTAAGCATGACTGAAAGTCGAGTTTTGTATCGCGGGACCCAAAACGACTTAGAGGTGTGTATTGATAGGATTGCTTCATCACAGTGCATGACAGAGCAAGAGCTGGTACCTGTTGCTTCAATAAAAGAACACAAACAAAGCTGTAGAAAATGGCAGGAACAGGCTCTTGAACAGAGCATGGAGATCTTCATTGCCCTCTATTCTCTGCCACGAGCCTTCTTCAACAGTTTGGCTGCCATGATATAGAGAAAAGCAGCGATTCCATCCAGGCAGTGATGGATAGACCTAGTTGGAAGGAGACGCACCAAATATAATGTATTATAAAATTGTTTATAATTTATTAGAAGAAAAGAGCAAGGATTGTTTCTACTAACCTTAACCACTTTATTGGTATTAAATCATATTAAGTTGCTGTTATTTTCTTGTATTTGGCATTTTCCTCTAGATATTTATTCTGATTTGCCTTGGCCTCCAGCCAAATGTGCGTCAGGTGTCAAGAGTCAGTTCGAAAACTCCATTTCCCCTATAAAAAATGAAGAGAGATAATTATATTTAAGAGCACTGTATAGAAAAGAAAAGTAGCTGTGATTTACTTTTTTGGGCAGGTGTAGAGCAAAACAATAGCTTTGAATAGGTAAATCGTGTGAGCTGCTTGAGTAGACCATGTCTGTCTACTGCTTTCATACAGTTTACAGTGCAGCAGTATGAATCTGACGCTGCAGGAGAAAGCGTGCCTGANTGATTCTATGATTCTATGATGTGGGATGTGCTGACAAGCCCAGGGAGCTCAGTACCCTGCAAGCTGTCAGTCTGAGAGGCAAAAATTAGCACATTTCCTTAGCCTAATATTTATTTTCAGACTAATCCAAGTAACAGCTCCACTTCACCGGTTACAGAGCTTTTCCCTGTCAGAGGGAAGTAAATCAAGAAAAACTTCACTGAACTTAGACCAAGTCACAGCTGAAAGAGCAGGAGCGTGTGTGCATGTTTATATATACCAATATCATTAGTTATTTCACTCAGCTTCTTCTAGGGTGATGTTGGGTCTTGCGGCCCCTAGGTGATATATTGACTCTTGAGAAGATCTGCAAGCTTTATAATTCACTGTATTTTAGACTTACCATAAAGTAAACTGGTATGACTTGAGCTAGTATTCAGAATACATCCAGCAAACATGCAGATAAAGCAATTATCTTTAGACACTTTAGAACTGGCTTATTGGGGACAGTGTCCATACTAATCAAACTGATTTGGAACATGTGCAGTCTCATAAGAGAGCCAGGTCAGGACTAAACTTTTTTTCTGAGGATACAGTAAATAGGTCACACAGTGAAACAGCATCAATACTAATTGATTAATATCTTTTACAAACCCAATGGAAATTAGGGTAATTAGCTCATTTTAAAATTAGAGTGGTTATAAATGATCTGAGATGGTTTTAGCTGCTTAGTTTTATGCAACTAAATTAACTTTGTCCTATCACTTTTAAGTAACACAACTAATCTATGCAAATTATCTAAAATTTCCTATATCGTAATTGACCAAGTCACATCCTTATCCTTTTGCAATGAATCATTCTGTAAATATAATCAGCCAAATTAAAAAATATAACAATGCAGTTAGAATTTTTTCCTGTAACTGTCAGTACAAAATATAATTTTAGTCTAATAAAAATATCTAATGCAGAAAGAAAAAAAAAAATTGCTTATGAGTTTCAAAATTGCTTTTCTTACTGAAAGACTGTGTATTCCATGACCAAAAAGAGAACATGAACACAGCAGAAATTTTGGAAAAATATTGTAAGAAGAAAGTTTCAGTGTAAACTAAAATTGCAAAAAATATACATTGAAGCATTTGAAAAAGGAAAAATAACATTTTACCAGCAGCAATCTGAACTTAAATACAGACACACTGTATTTAGAAAGACCGGGAGGTGTCTTTTGAGGTGGGTTTTGTTGGTTTTGTTTTGGTTTTTTTTGTTGGTTTTTTTTTTATGTGAAAGCTACTTGCATATCCTGTCTTATAAATTTCGTAGGGTGTTATTTGAAACCGTGACAGTATCACTCAGTGAAACTGAGTGTGGCTGTGCGTATTTTGGTTTTCTAAGATCATTAAAACGTATTTAAAACATGTCTGCAGCAAGTATTAATACCTTCTAAACAAAAAAAAAAGAAAACCAAACAACTTCAACTTCCCACAGAATCACAGAATCTCAGGGATTGGAATGGACCTTGAAAGCTCATCCAGTCCAATCCCCCTGCCGGAGCAGGAACACCTAGAGCAGGTCACACAGAACACACTCCAGGCGGGTTTTTAATATGTCCTTTGATATAAATAGGAGAATTTGGCTAATTGTTACAGGTATAAAGTTCCCAGATAGAAGAGCATAAGATTCCACCTCGTCTGAACTTTTGAGGTGATGATGCATTTGCAGTGTATTTCACAGTTGGAGAAGACAAAAACCGGGCCATCATAACAAACACATTTCTGAAGCAGACATCCTGCCCCATTCTCTTTTGAGTAGCACTGTTTACAGATGGAATTAGCTCCCTCTTTTCTAAAACGTGCTTAGTCAATTGGAACAACCACATTTCATTGCTTTCCAGGTTTGTCTGTGATTACTCTCTGCATTAGTCAGCCCCGTAGCTAACATTAACAGTGTGCAACATGCAAATAACAACACTGCATTTTCAGTACCTTTGTGCCGAGGATATAGCTTGACCAGGCACAACGGAACCTTTAATAGTGAAAAAAAAAACAATTCAATCAATCTTTACTCGTTTCTAGACACACTGGGAAACCTCTTTCAGTTCCTGCAAATGCAGAGTCTGGAGCCTGCACATCATCTGAAATACACTGGCTTCTTCATGAGCCCGTCCCAACATCCACCCTTCAGAGTTTTTGGATGCTGATCTGAATCAAATAGAATCTATAAATGTTTTTACAATTTATCTATTTGTAGGAGTCTAGTTTTGGTCCAGAGCTAATAACAGCAGCTCAGTTTATGGCACTGTCTTGTGAATTATGTTTCTAGTCAACAATATCACCAGCAGAGTCATGTTCAAAAAAAACCTCTTTTGACTGCTCCTGGTTTTGAAAAGGGATCACTACCTTTCTCCAGCAGATTCAGTAACATCATCCCACAAAGAAGATGTAAGATTGAAATCACTGCTTTGCATATTTCTGTATTAATATGAGATTTTGTACTCCTTCTAGGTCTGCAACTGCATAATGGAAACTAATAAGCTGAGGTTTAAAATTTTTTGGTGTTCTCTTGCCATGTAAATGCTACAGATGTGCATATAAACAGCAGCTAAATTAACAGCTGGATTCAGGTAAATAAATTTGTTTTGCTCTTTTGCCTTTTGAACACATAACATCAGCTGAGGTCTTTTAAAACAGTTTATATAGTGGGATGTCAACAAACAAAATAATGTATAACATTCACCACATTTTTCATTTATTAAGTATATTTTGCATATGCTCACATTGAATGTTGGCAATAAGATATATTGTTCAAAGCTTTCATAATTCACTTCACCATGGTTGATAAGAATGAGAAATTCCACTATTTACAGAGTATTATTGCTCAGTAAACCCTGTGGTGGGCATCCTGAGGAAATAAGCAGTAAAACTATTTTGATGAGGGGTAGACTGGAGGCCATACCAGTTCTTTCTGTAGTTATTATTTTCTGAACTTTGTCCACATCACTAATCAAAAATGAAGGTTTATCTCCCACTTCTTTATCTTTGTCACTCCCACTGGCCTACCACACTTTTAGATGATACAAAGGAAATGTACAATATTCTGTGCACAGAACGGCTGCATTTTCCCCCATTCCTGCATTTGGGTGGTAATCCCTAAAACTGCTCGGCAATTATGTGTGCCTATGTGTGGAAATATGTTGCAAATGATGGTGTGATCTCACTTATTCTTTAATGTATTTATCTGACTTTGATGTAATATCAATATGTTATTTAATTAAAGGTTTTTTGCTTTGTTTTGCTTTGGGTTTTTGGTTTTTTATACATATTCTTTTTTTAAAAGAAGTATAATAAATTGATTTGGAATAGAATACCTGTTGGACATTCGATGCAGATCACGGAATCTGCTTTGAAGCCAGAGGCTCGGAGTGCTGTAGCACCCTGAAAAACAAGGTCATCCAGATCAGGTGGAACATTGCAAGGGCCACCCTGAGCAAGTGTCTTCCTTGGGACCCACACAAGGGCAGCGTGATGCTGCAGACTGAGAATAACTGCTAAAGCAAAAGCAGGAAAGGGGAGAGGTGGGCATGGAGGTTGAGGATAGCATGTCTCTCCCTGTGAATTAGTAGCTGATGTGTGAGTTTGTGCTGCTCTGAAACTGGATTTCACACTCCACAGGCCCTTCCTGCGGGTACTGGCTCCTGTGGAGAGCAGATGCAAAGAGGAACTGTGAGATGATTGCTTTGTCGTGAACACCAACAAGCCTGTTTTCAGCAATTTGGCCTCAAATTTTGTATACGTTTAATATACTATGTTATCTTTTCTGAAAATAGGTTTCGTTTTCAAAACACATTTTTGAGACTTCTATCGTAAATTTTAGTTTGTAACTTATTTCACTCTTCCCTTAATTTGCTGCTTTCTTTTTGATGGGCTTCCTGCCTGCACTTCAATCAGCTGTTGCTTACAAATGTTTACCAACTGTCCTCAACTGTCATTGTGCAAAGACTCAGCATCCCTGGAGGCATTTAAAAGACAGGCAGACATGGTGCTGGGGGACACAGTTTACTGGTGGTTTTGGTAGTGAAAGGTTGATGGTTGGACTCAGTGCTCTTAAAAGTCCTTTCCCACCTAGACGACTCTATGGTTCTGTGATATCTGACTCCAGGATGCACAAATATACCTGATAAAATCAACCCTTCTTGCAGCTGAACTTGCTAAACAAGTAAGTAATTTCAGAGAAACACTGCTGAAAATAAAGAAACCATCTGTTTGCAAGGTCTGCAAAGCAACTCTGCGCAATCCATCTAAGCCATAAGAGATTTTAAAATACCCCAGATCAGCTACAGGGAAGCAACAACTCCTGCAAATGTTAATGCATGGAAACTGCACACTCTGGACCAAATAACAAAAAGCTACATGTGCCTATTCAAGTGAAAACAAAACTGGGAAAGCAGATACCATCACAGCCACGTGCTGGAAAGTTGCTGCCGGTGTAGATAACAGCCTCAGCCTCACTCAGCTGCCTTCCCTCCAGCCCAACAGTAATCTTAAAAGCACATGATCTGTTCTCTTATTTAAGCAGAATCCCAGATCCACCAGAGCCAAAAGACACATATTCTCAGACTGGATGGAAGAATACCTGGAAGCAAACCCTGACCAAGAGTTGATGCTCACCCTGATCAACCCCCTTCTGGCCATTTCTGAATGTTTGAAGTGATGTCTGCATGCAGAGCCAGGAAATCCAATGACACTTGGGCTCGGAGGATTACTCTGCATTTTATTTATCAGAACAAACTCCAGTAAGGGACTTGATAGAAGTACTGAGTGAGACAAACTATCATTGTCTCCAGCTAGATCACTCCCAGGTTGTAATATTCCTTATCTACCTCTGAGTGGCAACAGATAGAGCTTTCTACCCTGCAGTTCCCAAAACAGACACACTCCTCTCGAACTGTAAAAAGCAAATAAATCACTCAGAGTCTCTTCCATCTGTCTAAATTCTGGTCAATCAGCATAAAGGAGGGAAATATCCCAAGAGTATTACCAGGTTGCTCTTACAGCAAGTCAGATTGGATCATGTGAGATGAATAATTAGAGACACTACCTGTCTGAGAAACTTATGTTATTGTATGAAATACTCACGTGCTTATACCAGAGTGACCAATGCTGTCCAAAGGGAATTGATCCCATCCCTATCTCCTCTTGTTATGGGGAAGAGAGAGACATCTGCTTTGACCATGTCTTTATTTTTGCTTTTTTTAAAGTTTTCCCCAACATTTCCGTACTGCAGTATCACAGAAGTATTTTGAAGAAGGCAGAATGGTGATGATCTACAAAGCCTGACCTGAAAAAGGAGAAAGATACTGCAAAGTGGAGTTCCTGTGCCATTATTTGGATGGAAATTTGGCACCAATATCAGAGCTGTAATGTTGAAAAATATTGTTTTTCTAACACTGAAGATGACACAAAGTTAAGTTAGCAGAATAGTGTTTATCCAGCCTGTGGGAGACCCATCTTCCTCCTTTCCCTGCTGAAAATGCAAATTATTGCCACTTGGATGGGTGCCATTAGCTAGCACAAGGCTCCCCCTGGCCTCACAGGATGAGTAAATGGTAACCCAGACAGCAATAAGAACAATTATATCCCTCCCTGACAAAGTCACAACTTCATTTATGTGTGTACATAGACACACACCCGAGCAACTGGTGTGTAAGAAATCGCCTTTCACCCTTTTTGAAGTACAAAATCAAAATCAGCCAAAGGGAAACCAAAACCCATGTGTCTCTTCCAGCTGAGGACCAGATACCTGCAGAAACAGCTCTTTAACAAACAAATGTTGTTCTGTTTGTGCAGAGATGACCAATTATAGTGTCTTGAGAATGGGATAGGAAAAAAAAAAAAAAAAATCCACAGACCTAATTTATTTTTTTTTATTTTCCTTTTTTTTTTTTTTTTTAATNTTTTTTTTTTTTTAAATTGTTTTACTTTGCTGTGATTCTGAAAAGGAGTAAGAAATTACTCCATGCAGTTCATGGGGTGTTTTCTGTACAGTTTCCAGAGCTGCCATTCCCTGATCCTCATTTTTTAATGTACAGTGATGGGCTGGTCTCAGCTACAGCTTGTTGATTGTTTCAGGACTTCATCTCTAATTTCAGTGAATCAGCTGTCAGATTCAAGTAACATATTTAATATTAAGACAGAAAACATTCTTCATCCTGCAATCAGAATATAGGTAACATACTATGCCTCTACTTTAGACGTTAGTTTAAATACCAAAGTGTCTGGAAAATACAATATACTTGGAAGACACCTATGTATTGAATCAAAATCTTTTGTCATTTAAAATCTATGAGTGCTGAGAAACCCATGGTAGAATGTGGCCTACTGTGTTATTTATTAAGATGTTAGACAAAGATAAATATTGTTCTGGAGCCTACTGCTAGCTAAGAAATGCTCCCTTTATTGCATAAATTTGCTTGCACAGAATTAATTTGATTTAACTTTTCAAGGCGCTTTTCTAAACCTTAAAAGGGCACAACCTTTCTCAAAGCAATGGTTACATAATCAAGAGTAACAGTAAGGAAAACAATGGCTTATAAAGCATTGAATTTTCATTTTATGTTTAAATTCCACCACATACACATGATTTGCATCTCAATCATATTGGTCTAACGTATCAATGGCACAGCAAACATGAAGGCACTGAGAGAATGCATGGATTTATAAATATAAATTGGCAATTACACTACTAATCCACTGGATGATACAACATTCTCAATCAAAACATTTGGCATGAGAATGAAAAACAGTAAAGAACCTGTAACACCTTTCAAGAAAAGGTAAAAATTACAGCATGGTCCAATTTAATACCTCTTAAAACGGATATTCTTACAAGCTGGGCTTGAGGCTGTTGAATCCCTTTCCTGTATTACGAACTCTGGGAGGAACTGCAAAGTTCTACCTCTCCTGGTACATTCACCATTCAGTGCTATTTACAATCAATGGAGGAACCTAACAAAAGCATTGAAATAGCACAAATAATATCACCATGAGCAGCTATCATGTGCTCCCATAAACTTTATGTTTTATATCTTGAAAATTTTCCGCTATTTGATAAGATTTAGACTCTTACTTTTAATCTCATATTGCAGGAGCAAGAAAGGACCTAGTCCTCCTCCAGCATGGTGCAGTGTTGTCATTGATACACAAGTATGGTCCATCACTTCCACCAGTAAATAAACAAGATTCTCAAAGAGTTCTCAGCAGGATTTACTAGCTCTGTAGTATTGTAGGGCTTTAAATAAGCAAAAGGTTTGTTGTTTTAGAATATTATCCAAGACTGGAGGGGTTGGGGGATATGCATATGTGGTATATCTTCCTTCAGAAAAACCAAAGGGTAAACATGATGCTGCACAACTTTATCCTCCTCACTTTTGAATTCAGTTTATCTTTGCTTCTTGTTTCTCAGAAGGCTTTTGTAAAGGGATTGTTCCCTAATGTGGCAGGTAACTAGGGGTAGTCACCTACTAACTGCATAAACAAACGAGGTGCATCTTTACATATATGAATAATGAAATGCAATTTGTCCATTTTTATGGGGAAAGTAATTTTAATGTGGAAGCATAGTGTTCAGCAGGATTCTCACCATCTTTCCTAATACAAAGTCCCCTCTCAACCTGGAGACTACAATGATGAAACTGAGTTTTACCAGCACATCTGTCAACAGCTAAAACAAGATTGACTTGATTCTAACAAGTCAGCGTCTTATGTTGATGAAGGGATGTAGATTAAAAACCCTAAGCTTGTGCTTCAATAAGTAAAAACACAAGAAGTAAAAAAAAAAAGGATAGTTACGAACACTTTGTTTAGCATAATATATTAAGCTTCATGGTAGTCTTAGATATGGACTCCAATTTTTTAGAGAAATGGAAATAAAAACATCAAATCAAATTGAGTAAAAAAATCAGGACTAAAAGCTCTAAAGCCACAAACCTTTAATATTTTGAAATTTGCTGAAAAACAACACCATTGCCTTCTATATGGAGTCTACAAAAGTAGGTACATTTTTGTTTTCTGGCTCAAAAGACCCATACTGTGTGATGACGTGTTCAGGCACACACAGGCTGTCTATGACTGGGAAGTTTTGTTGGGTTTAATTGTTGGCATATCTTTGCTGATTAGCCTGAATAAACCTAATTTGCTAGACAGAGCAAATAATTAATGATGAATAATTTATTTGATAAATTTAGCCATTTTTTCATCACTTGTCATATCTGTGAACATATTGCAACATAGGTTTGGGCCTGCTTTTTCTTCTTGCTGTATGATTTCATTACCAATATTCAAAAGCTACATTGAACTCATCAGTTGCCTTTGGAGAGGTTATAAGCTAATGTACTCAGTCTTTTATTTTTGGAGTTTTAAGCTTCTGGCCTCTACCCAAAAAGCATCTGCCTTCAAAGGCTGTTGATTTCATTGTGGATTTCAAGATCTGGACCAAAGCACTAAGGTGCCTTCAAGCATACATATGTTCCTGCTGAGCTTGGGAGTGTCCAACAGCTCCATCAAGAAAGGGCACAAAACATTTCTAGCAAACGGACTTATTGCCAGGATATGAAATTTGCTTTCTACAAATATTTTGCCATTGACACCCAACCGCTGCAATATTTGCTGAAGAGAGAGAGAGAGAAAGAGAGAGAGAAAACACAGGGAGGATATGAGCTCAGCAAAAGCAGATTAATGTGGTGGAGGAATGTTTGTGATTTGGAGTGGTTTTGCTTTTTTTCGGTTGCCCTTTGCTACTGAAGAGACAACATCATCACACCCTGCGTGTTGTTTGTTGCAGCCGTGTGAGCTCTTCAGGGTGAGAACATCTCCCCTCTGCTCGGAAAGTGCATGGTATATTGGGGCTGGGGTGCTCCAGGAAATAAATATTAAATTATAACAGTCAGTCCCATCTTTTCTCTCCTGAGTAATTCTTGAATGTGACAGAAGTCACACTGCAGCTACATCCCTAAGGATTGCTGGTGCAAACAGAGGCTACGGGATCACAACTAGCTGTTGCAGGCCGTGAGGGGCTGAAAAATGCAAATATCTTGAGGAGTTGCTAAACTGCAAGTTTTAACACTTGAAGCTCCATTTAAAATAAAATACAAATAATTCAGTGAAGGAAGACACAGTGTACTTGCAGAACAGCAGCAGCAAATATTGATGTACTAATTTATTCCCAAATTAAAGCTGAAATAGCGACTTTTTTTCTTTTGAAAGGGAAAGAAAAGAATGGGGGGCAAAAAGAGCACTGTGCCTTCTAAGAAAGAACAAAGCCTAAAGGCATCCCTCAGAAATTAGCCTTCTTTATAGATTATGGCTTTGCAGGCCTAAATAAGTGAAGATTTCCATCCTTCACGAAATAACAGTGCTGTTGGTGAGCAGATGCCGTTCCTCCTTCCTCAGGCGGCAAGGACGTTCTGCAGAGCTGCCCTTCAAACTGCACGTCCAGTGCCGAGAGAGTTAATTTAAATTTGATAACAAATGGCTCTGCTTTTGAAACGAATGTAGCCTGGCAACTTCAACTGAGAACCCTTCATAGGGCCTCAATTATGTATGCAGCTTCTTTGAGAAATACTTTCACACATCTGACCCAAAGCACCACGATGCTGTTGCTATGAAATAAAACCGGTCCTGGGCAATGGTTCTTTCTGTACAACCTCCACATTTCTGTACTGTCCCCCTTACCCCCACCCCCAGCTGCACGTGTTAGAAAAACACACTAAATCGCCAATTCCGGGCCGGTTTCTTGCATTTCTTGCATCGCCTCATCTGCTGCCACCTGAACACAAATACAGCACGCGTGATCTTTGTTCCAGCATTTAACCTGCATGCTCATCTGGGGGGTTTGGGGTTTTATTTTTTAAGGAATTTCCAGCTACTCTGCTGGGCTGGCCCCATCACAGCCGCTTTGTGAAACCAGTGAGACACGCAAGGGGTTAAACACCCACACCATTTCATTTTTTTTTCTTTATTTTTCTTTTTCCTCCTTCCAACCCCCCCCCTCTCCAACCCAAATGGCTGCTTTGTCTGTGTGCGTACACCAATAGCAAATGTCCTTCTGTTATTGTACAGCCAATTTGATGTGTCAAGTATTCATATGCTAATGGCAGTACAGTTTCTCACATTTTCATAGATAAATTGCAAGGATTGCTACAGACAGTGAAACACGAGAATAAACAGCTTTTATTTCAGAAGTGATAAATTACTTTCCATTCAAACAGCGTCCACCACGATGCTACTGACCAGTGCTGTTTCTATTCATTGCGAGCTTGCCTCTTTTTTTAAATGGTTAAAAAATATTTAGCAGTTATAGTCAGAGCTGATTTCCTTAATTTCCTGTGCACTTTCATGATGTGAAGCTTATTTTCCCTCAGTTTTTACAGGCAATGAAAGTTTTGCAATGGGTGTAGACACGGTTCTCCCATACAGAGGATTTATAATTTTTTAAATCTTAAAATAAGTGGGATTTGAAGACTGGGATATTTCCTCTTATGTGTTAAAAAAATATGCCATGGTATGCATGCCCAGAAGCCATTACTTCGGAATGCTGCTAGCAAAGGATTTCCTAAATATAACATAAAGAAGGAGCAGAAGAAAATAATGGCCAACACCTTTCTGTTTTCTGGAAAGACCAACGTTTATTCAAAACCTGAAAATACTAGGAGTTAATAATGCTAATTTCTATTTCATACCTGAAGTAAGATAGGACCATCCTCAGAGTCTATATTTTATAATATGCAATGACTATTTGTCATGGATAAAAAAACCTTGTTTATTAAGCAAAAAGAAATTTTTTTTTCAAACATAAAAATAGGTTTGCATTTCTGCTGATTGGAATTATGTGGGTTTATATAACATAGCCAAAGATTATATCTGTGTCCTCAATTCAGGCATGAAAATGCATTTATATAATTATGCTGTTGCATGGGCAGTCCATAAAAGTAGAGAAATTCAGAGTAAAACCCATGAGTCCAGCTGGATACCATTAATTTCATTAGCAGATATCTGTGCCACCACACTGATCCTCTTGTTTAAGTCACTGCACCCTGCCCCAGCCCAGAGAGGGTAGCAAGGTCAGCTACAGATAAATGCCATACCTGGGAGATGGATATGTGAGAGCTTTTCCTTGCTTTTGTAGAAGCAGGAGGTAAACACTGATGCCAGCAAAACACACAGAGCATCAGATCACTGCAGACATATGGTAACAAGAAGTTACCTTATGGCAGTACTGGATGCAAGGCTCTCAAAAGTAGCATCAGCCCACCTATAAAAGAGCCACAGAATCACGGAATTATTTGGGGTTGGAAAAGACCTCTGGAGAACACCCAGTCCAAGCTCTCTGCCAGAGCAGGGTCACCCAGAGCAGGTTGCACAGGAATGTGTGCAGGAGGGTTTTGAATGTCTCCAGAGACGGAGACTCCACCGCCTGTGCCAGGGCTTTGCCACCCTCACAGGAAAGAAGTTCCCTCCTCACATTTGGAAACTTCCCATGTTCAACATTGTGCCTGTCACTTCTTGTCATGTCACTGGGCTCCACTGAAAAAAGACTGATCCCATCCTCTTGACACCTACCCTTTAAGTATTTGAGGTGTTGATCATATCCCCCCTCAGTCTCCTCCAGACTAAAAAGACTCAAGTCCCTCAGCCTTTCCCCATCAGAGAGATGTTCTAGTCCCCGCATCATCTTTGTGGCCCTTTGCTGTACCCCCACCAGGGTATACCTATACACTTAGACACATATTGAATGGAATGAATAACTCTGCATTGGATGATTTCTTTGAACTGCAAAACAGAGAGAAATCCTATAAACACATAATGGGTACAAGCAACAGTTTGCTGGAGGTTGGGGCAGTAAAACTTGATTTGTAAAATACATGGCTTTCCTTATTTTGAATGTGCTTCCTTAAGGTTGCTCTGATCTTGGGGATCTGTTACTTCACGAGGGAAATTAGAGGTCAGGGAAGGAGCTGATTGGTGTGGGACTTGAAGAAGGATGTTGTATATCACAATTTGAGCAAGAGCACTAAATGCACAGTCATGAAAACTGCAAAAGTAACAGAAGAAATTGGGGTGAAAACCTTTGCTAATGGACTGGCATGTGAGCCACTACTCTTCTGCTTCATAACTTCATCACTTCATAAGTGAGCATCATTCCTACAAAACACCAGTGCCCAGTTAGCATCTTTGACAAAAATTGTGTGTTTCTGGAGAGATGCGCCTACATGCATGTTCAGCTCTCCAAAAGTGCAAACTCTCAGGGTTAGGTTTCCTGCTGTATGTGCCCACACCATGCATTTCCTAAATGATGATGATGATGATGACAACTATGATGATGTTCTCCAAGTCTTGCCTTGGAGAAGACTCTATTTTTGCAACGTTTTTTTCACAAAACCATTGTGCTGATGTGCAATAATGGTTTGAGAAAACCCATAACAATTTATTATCATTCAGACAATTATTCATCACCCAATGACCCCTCCCCACCTGGAAAGGGGAAGCAGGGAACAAAAGAAACACGAGGGTTGAAATGTAAATAGATTTAATAGAATAAGACTAAATAATTATCAAAAATACTAAAGCTGGTGTTAATACCAATACAGGTACAAGATAAATAAGAACTATACTCAGCCAATTCTTTCAGTAGGAAGTTGTGCACTCCCAGCAGGGGAGTGTGGGACGTGCGAGTGTGATGTCTCCAGGGGTAAATGAAAGCCTCAGAGATCCAGCACTGTGGTAAGGAGTTTTTTGAACCACCAAGGGAGAGAGAACTACACAGCAAACTTATCTAATTTATATTGAATATGACATTCATGGTATGAAACAATCCTATTGGCCAGCCTGGGTCAAATGCCCAGTCTTTGGTCCTCCTCGTGCCTGGATCTGGCAAGCCTTGAAAACACCAAGAGCTTGAATCTCACAGAGCCTGGCTAGCCATAAAGTAAATATTTTCATTAATTCAGACACTAGTGCTTTCTAGAAGGTCAGTTTTCCTCAGTGTTAGAAGAAAAGTTAGTCCCGTGTCTCTCAACCCAGGACATGCACCGAGACGTCAAACTGGAAAACGAATTAACCAGACTGCCCGTCATCTCCTCTGGGCCTTCCTACAGGAGCATGAAACGGTGGTTGGAGCATGAGAGAAATGTCACTATGTCAGGGCCGCACTTTTCCTGAGAGGAAGAGAGGGGAAAACTGAAGAGAAAAAGACGTTTGCAATTTTGGTGGCTGACCACATTCTTCCGTGAGCGGCCGCAGAGCTGATCTATGCTGCCCTCGGAGGGCTGATGACTCATTATTCATCCCATTCACTTGCAGGCGAGTGTACAGCTGCTTATTAAAAAGCCGGGTTCTGCAAACACTTGTGCACTGGCTTGACTCTAAGTATGCAAGTAATCCTGTTGGGATGGACTGTCAGCAACTAATTCTGGGGGCAACAACATTGCCAATGTCTCAAGACTAATATGAGAACAAGAATCAAAACTCTACTGCCTTGAAGACTAGTGAAAACCAGTTTTCATCGTATTTTCATTTAGTTTGCTCTCACGTTTTAATTTTTTTTTTTTCAATTTTTCTTTCACGTTTTATTTTTTTTTTATTTGGCTGTTTTTGCAGTAATTGGCAATGGGGTGGAGGGACAAAAAAAACATGGAAAAAAATAGCAAAATATGAAAATGTTCAATATTAATATTGCTCCTTTAAAAACAGAAAATACCCAGGACACAGACCAGTCAAGAATTTTTGCTCAAGTGTGGCAAACAAAAATTAAATTTAAGCAGCAAAATTTGCACTAACCATGATATTTTCTGTCTAAACCACGAGAAAAAGTACATTTTCTTTTTTAAGAAGCTAGCTTCTTCCAGACCTCAGCCAAAAAAAATGCTTACAAGATGCCAATAAGTGTGCGTGTAAGAGCTGATCAGTCCTTTACATGGCGGATACAACTACTAAGAATATGCATTTGGAAATAGCAAAATTTGTAGTGCTGAGTTGCAGGTATGTGCAATGAGTTTCTATTTTTAGAATAGTTACTGAATGATTAGGAAAATGTGCAACTAAGTTATTCTAAAATGAGCAGGGAACTGGATGATATTTTAGTCCTAAGCACATTGGAGGAAGTTTTGGGGTTCCTACATCTTCTGTTAGGAAGTGAGAAAAACTGCACTAGGGATAACAAGAATGTGGACACTCTCCCACACCACAGAGAAGGTCCTACAGGGAAGCAGAGGAGTAAAACTGTGATTTACTCCAAGCTGATTCAATGTCCAATCCACAATTTGGGGGTAACTCCTCCCAACAAAAGCCCTGGTGTAGATTTTTATCAGTGTCCCACTACAAAAAAGTACTCAAATTCATAATTACAGTAATTTAAAAATGTTAATCTCCCGAGAGTTGTTGTCCAGATGTGTTGAATCAAAGTTTTACTTAGAAATCTTTAAGCTGATAGACCGTGGATGCTAATTAGACAAAAGGTGATGAGTAGGTCAAGGAGAATAAGATGTACAGGTGGTTACAAATAGTGTACTTTATATCTTTGTGAAATTTTCATCTAAAGGCTGACCACAGATGTTTTACAAGCAGACTGGTTTGGTCTTTTTTTCAGATTAAATGACATAGTCAATTAAGTTTTTCACAAACGACAGGAAGTGATGGACTCATATCTCTGAGTAATCCCTTCTGCCCACCCCTCTGAGGGTTCAGAAGGCTCCATCTGTGATGGATGCAGGTGCTGGCACTCCATGGAAATGGCATTTTTGGAGAACTGAGAGAAGCAGCACAAGAGGCTCAGGGACCAGTGTGGTCCTCTTCCAGGGATCGTGGGGGCAGCACCACACCATAAAATGGCAGGGCATCTTATGGTGTGGTGACAAAAATGTACTTGTCAGCTACTTTCTAACTCCTGAAGCAGAAGCTGTATCTCTTTTGGGCCTCAGAGGAACGGGGAGAAATTTTGTGGTCCAAAATCTTACTTCTTTTCCCCATTAGATAATCCAGTTTCCTGGGCTCTGCCTCTTTAAATTTCAGTGACAACACAAAATTCAAAAAGTACATTACTGTTGTGATTGTGATTGTGTTTCCAATTGCTACTAGGATCATGATTATGATTACTATTATTGGCACACAAATTCCCGAAGCTCAAGGCTAGCATGATTCATCAGGTCACACTAGTCCGACTTCCTGAGCATAACAGGCCACTGCATTTCATCTGTCCTTTTCTGTGCTGAGCTCAAGGACCTCTACAGGTCGTCTGTTACTTGGGTTTAGCTAAAGCATGTCTTTCAAAAGACATCTTCCTTCCTCATCTGAGAGATGGAAAGTTTGCAGCCTCCCTTGGCAATTTATCTGATGATTCATGAGCCTCACTGGCAGAAGATTATCTAATTTCTCATTTTAATCTGTTTGGTTTTAGTTTCCAGTCAGTAGTTCTTCTGGTGCCTTTCTCTGCTGGATTAAAGACTCCTTTGCGGTGGTGAATGGAGTCAAATCCAGTTGACAGCTGGCCACAAGTGGTCCCCAGGGCTCAGTATTGGGGCTGGTTCTCTTGAATACCTTCATCAGTGATAAGGGGACCAAGTGCACCCTCTATGATTTTTCAGATAACACCAAGTTGGGTGGGAGTGCCTGAGGGTAGGAAGGTTCTACAGAGGGACCTGGACAGGCTGAGTCAAGGCCAACTGTGGTTGGTTCAACAAGGCCAAGTGCCAGGTCACAATGGATCACAACAAACCCTTGCAGCACTACAGGCTTGGGGAAGACCAGCTGGCGGAATATGATCCAGCAAACTGCCCAGGTGGACAAGATGGCCAACAGCATCCTGTCCTGTATCAAGAATAATGTGGCCAGCAGGACCAGGAAAATGATTGTCCCCCTGTACTTGGAACTAGTGAGACCCCGCCTCAAATACCATGTTCATCTTTGGATTCCTCACAAGAAAGACACTGAAAGGCTGGAGCATGTCTAGAAGGGCAACAGAGCTGGTGAGGCATCTGGAGCACAGGTCTTGTGAGAAGAGTGATGAGGGGAGACCTCATCACTCTCTACAACTGCCTGAAAGGAGCAAGATAGGAATCCATCTCTTTTCCCAAGTAACAGGTGATAGGACAAAGGGAAATGGGGTCAAGTTGCATCAGATAGGTTTAGAATGGATAATAGGAAAAATTTCTTCACTGAAATAGTTATCCAACATTGGAACAGGCTGCCAGGGGAAGTGGTGGAATCACCATTCTTGGAGATATTTAAAAGAAGGTAAACATGGTGCTGAGGGACATGATTTAATGGGGGGCTTGGCCGTGCTAGGTTGATGGCTGGACCCCATGATCTTAAAGGTCCCTTCCAATATCTAGAAAATGCTATGATTCTTTGATTATTGATCACTCAATCTGTTTCCCCCATGAAGGTATGTACACACTGTAATCAAGCCCCCTCTCAGTCTGCCTTTTGATAAACTGAATTGATGTAGTCTTTAAACCTCTCACTGTAAAGCATTATCTTCAGCATAACAATAGTTTTCTGGGGTATTTTCTACTCCCTTTCTGACTTTGCAACTTCTTTACTTTAGAAGGACCCCAACAGCTGAACTATTTTGATGACAGTTTTACCATTGCAGAATGCAAAGGCAACCCCTATGTGATGCCATACCTGCATGCATAGCACCACCACTCCAAGGCTGGACTTTAGTGTGACACCAAGACATTTTCCTCAGCTGACAAGGATGCAGTCATGTATTTTTCAGGCATAGCTTGCTCTCTACATGCAACCTTCATACCTCTGCATTAAAATGTCAGAATAGACTCCACTCCATTAAGTGAAGCAGATCACTTTATTTGAGTGTCCTCATCAAGTGTTTACTACATCATTGTTTTTACTACATCATGATTTTAGAGTCAAAAACCAAATCATCGATGAAAATCTTGACAAGCGCTAGTAGAGGTCCCCGCAGAAAATCACATTCCTATTTTTAGAAACCCCCATCAGCCAATTTTCAATCACTTTACCATGTAATTTGGGGGTGGTGGGGGTAAAATAGCTTTTGTTTTACACAGTAGTAGTTTTACCCAGAAGTTAGGTGTGCTTGACAAAATTAATTTCCCATAATCACCTGTGAGCTGTCCTTTAATTCTCTATTAGCTGATTCCCAAAGCACCCATTTTCCTCACTCTCTCAAGTTACTGGGTAGGACAACTTGCTCTTTCTAAATATTGGCACAACAACGTTCTCCCAGTTTTCTGGCTTTTCCCTGCTATTTTGAGGTTTATTGAAAATTAACAGCATTGGATGAGCGCTCTCCCCAGCCAAGTCTTTTAGGACTCTTGGGTAAAAGTTATTCAGACCTACTGGCAGATGTTGTTAAATGTCTATTAATTGACTAGAAGGTACTTCTTAACCCAATTAAAGAGTATTCTTATGCAATAAGTCCTTAGTGTTTTCAAACAGAGAACTGAAATAATTTTGACTGGGTTGGGGTTGCCTATCTACTAACTGGTTTATCATGAGTATTTGCTGATAGAACTCCAAGTTTTGTAGGATTTGTTTTGTTGCCAGTGTATTTTGGCTTTAATTTATCCATCTGTCTCCGTACCTCTTGGAATCCTTGTATCTGTTTGTTTATTTCTGTATCTCTTTCTGGCATCTTCATCTTTTCAGTTATCTGCAGAAAAATTCTCTTTCCTACTTAATTGCAATCTATTTTTGTTGTTACCCACTGTAACATTTTTTATTTTTTTTTTTAATTTCTGTATGCTGCTTTCATTTCTCTTCATTGTGGCCAAAGAATATTGTTGCCTGTTTCTCATGTGTAATCGTGATTTTTGGCTGTTTTATAAATTCATTTTATAGAGCCCCAAATTTTCATTAGTTCTAAACATTTGTCTCCAGGATATCCTTACATTTTCTCTGCCCATGAGACTTCCACTTCAAAAGTGTGATGTACATGCCGTATTAACACTTGAACCTTTCCTCATTTTACTGCCACTGAATGCAATCAAGTCAACTGATTCCTGGGCGGCACCCAACTTGCAATGATTAACTCTTTCTTTTGTCCATCACACTGAGATGTGAAGTAGGATTATTTATTATTAGATGCTTTATCTTTGGAGACAGGAAATGATCATCTCTACTTTTTTTAGCAGAACCATCAATATGCTGCTGAGGCACCGGTTTTGCGTGGCCAATGGCAAGTCATAATTTTTTTTAGAGTCTGTTTTTCTATTTTCACTTTTACAAGTCAAGTTACAAATGGATTTTTAAACTGTTGATGAAACTTTTAATTTTATTAAGATGGAAGCATGACTGGTAGTGCTTACAGTAGGAACAGTAGCTGGTGATAGAAACACCATGCACAATAATAGTTTTCTGAAACTGGTCAGAAATCAGCTCTAATTATTAGGTAACAAATTAAGTAGAACATGCATGGAAATATTTTAAACAGCATTAAATTTTGGTTAAAACTTCTAATAACAGTTACATAACACCATGGAATGTTAAAAATTCAATTTTCCCACTTAATTATGTAAGATGGAATTAATAACTTTGATTTTTCTTATATTTTTTTTTCCCTTTGTAATTTTGTGTTATCTCTTTAAATAGAATTACATGCTGTCCAGCTTTCAGCTCTGGGCTTT
>VZTM01000390.1:406685-456547 GCA_013400555.1 Jacana jacana | reverse complement strand
ATCCCTCCTGAACAGCTTGTAGCCTGATTTAGCAGTCACCATCTGAGCTTCATCCTCCTCTCCCATGGGCAGATGCCCAGAGCCAGCAGCTCTGCAGGACGGACTGAAGGAAAGCTGGACCTGGATTCCACTCAGGTTAGTTTCTCCTTTGGGAACTGCTTCCAGTTCTAGAATCAGCAGAACTTAACTTCTTTGCTCCAGCAAACCCCATGATTTAGAAGCTGGGGCTTATTTTGTGTTTGGAGCGCACTCAGGGGACACAAACCCCCTCACTTCCACGAGAAGAAAATCTCCCAAAAAGCTGGTGTCACGGACACAACCAGGGAGGCATTTACAGCCAGAGGGAAGCATGATGATGCCTGAAGTGAGATTATTTCTCAACAAGCTGTGAGCATTGTTTTGGAGCCCGATGTAAAACGCCCGAGATCCATGACACAAGATCTCTCACAGCAGGCAGGGAGGAGCAGACAATGCCCTGGCAACCCATAAACCCCTCAAAAATGCATCTTCTTTCACTGAGCTTCCCCAAGTGCTGCTGTCATCTGGGTGGACCACTCCTTAGGATAGGACCAGCAAAGGCACGCATTTTTCCTGCTTTTGGTCTAATTGCTCTTATTTCATACATCTTCCATCCACAGAGACACACAGCTGTTTTGCTGCTTCAGCATAACTATTTTGACTTTTTATTCTTCAACGAGTCCACGTTTCTGCTGGGTAACAGTAGCACTCAATGTAGGCACTCGATATAGCTAACTGGGTTTTTAAATATAGGTATCTTGGCAATTCTGACTGCGAGGATGGTTGTCACAACCGAGACTGTGGGCTGACTCTGCAGAACCGCAGAGGACCCACAGGGCTGAGGGGCTGGAGGATCAAATGAAGATGAAATTCCACGCAGGAAGCAACAGCCCCAAGACTCTACTTAATGCCGACCGCTGAGCGAGGCGTCGGTAGCCTGGCAGACTGCTCTGAAGATCTGAGATTAATATTAAAGTGGGCAACCTCAACCCATAAGGCCTTCCCAGAACATAAACCCCAAATGTTAGGCATTAGAAGGAGAGCAGCAGAAAAAAATTACACGGCTATAGCAAGTCACGGTGTTCCCACAACCCGAGTGCTGCAAACAGCTCGGTCCTCCTACCTCAAAAACAGAGCTAGCAGTTAATGCATCTCTGCTGAAAGAGTTGCATTATTTTCCTCTAATCGAGGATCTTACTACCTCTGCCGTGAGTTAAATTAATGGAAAGGTTTTTTCATCTTGTATTTTGAAGTTCTGCAGAGGGTTGGTCTGTCAGGCATCATCACTTCCTGCTGGAAAGATGCAAAACAAGCTCTCACCCACCTGGACCGTGGCATGAACAGCCTCGGGCACCTGATACTTCAACTCGTTGGCAGTTTGCTGGGATTTTGGCAAGAGGAATGGGTAGGACAGGGATCGGTATTTGGGCTTCATAATCTGCCCAGGGGAAAAAAAGAATATATATATAAAAAAAAAAGTCTTTTAAAAGGTTGCAAGATAGGAGAATAACATAAAAAGACCCCAAACCCCACATAGATGAGGCAGGGGCTGTATTTGTTCCCGTGCCCCCGGCAGCGATGCCCGCACCACACCTTGGTGAAGTTCCAGCGCTGGATGAAGTGTCGGGCCACATCACGCGCCGCTTTGCCATGCACCACGGAGGAGATGTCATGCCAGGGCATCCTCGGGGTGGTGTATCTGTCAATAAAGTCTACAGGGAAACACGAAGGACATGAATACGGAGAAGCACAGCATCCCCCTTCTCAAACTGAAGCTTCTGGGACATGGCACAGAGGGCTGTGCAGATGAATTATCATGCAATTGCCTCCATTCCAAAGTCCATGGTTCATAACCACATAACTGGCCCTAGAACCTCTCCATGGGAGTTTTGCTGCTTCTTCCTAGCAGGCAAACTGAAACAGCCTCATTACCTCTGGCTCAGAAGCAGGAAAAAGTATGTTTTGAGACTGTAAAGATGGGGAAGAGGGTTTGAGGTGATGTAATGACTTCCAGGGTGCAAAGGCACTTACCAGCAAAAGGTTTGTCGAGCTGAACCCAGTCTTTAAAGACAAAGTTGCAATAGTCCTTTCCATGCCAGAACCTGGTTTCCCCAAGCAGCTCCCCAACACCCGTCTTCAAGCTGCGGATGGATCCTTTGTCTGTCACAGGCAAAGAAGATAATAAAAACACATGCTCCAAAGTCACAGCTGTCCATGGCATAATGCTGGTGACACTCACTGCCATGGAAAAGCATTGGTGGCACTTGCTTGTCCCCCTTGGCTGAAGCTGTTTTCTCCCTAAATCTTCCTTCCTGCTGCTTTCAAAAGATGCAGGTTAGTATTTTTGTCTTCCCTAATTTAGTATTTGTTATACAATGAGGACAGGTTATAGAGGAGTCTGTTATGGAAAGAAAAAGCAGGTGCTGAATGCTCTCTACATTGGACTAAAATAAAAATCACCCTATAATCCTTTGTCTTTCCACAGTTCCATGGCAACTAAATAATGCCACGTGGCAATTCCCTCCCAGCTGCGACTGACCTTGGTAGATATATGGACAGGAACACCATGTTTATCATCTACTCAATATATTTTACAATACTAATAAACTAATTCTGAATTTGCTGCTGGAGGGTGTATTGTTTTGCCTCTAGAGCAGGGTGTATCTCCTCTAACAAAAGCCAGTCTTCAGTAACTAGAACAAGATGATCACAAAGCTCACGGTCCCTCATTAGGCAACGCGGGGTTTGTTTGTCTGATTCTGTTTTTCCAAATAACAGTGACATCTGCTTTTGTTTTTCCAAATTACATTGTCATCTTCTGATACAATTTCACATGATGAACACATGGATCACGAATTCCAAACTGATGGTGATTTGAAATGGTCCAAAGTATTGTAGATGGGGATATTCCCTCTTAGCGGGATCACTGCTCTACAGCACATATTTTCGGCGCAGAGTGAACTCTTTTTCCTCTCTTCTAAGAGCACCAAAGACGTTAAAGACCATAAACATTTAACTAGCATTATTTCCTGACCCTGGGAGCAGTCTTCATCCACTGCACCAAACACCAGTGCAATAATTATACAGTAACACACCAGCAGCAGAAGCCTTCACCTAACCCACTGCATCACCAGGTAACCATGAAAACCCCTGAAGCACACACAAAACCCCCTTTCAACAGTCAACGAAATACACATCAACAAAATACACGTGAGCAGCAGTGCAACAAGACCAGTTTAGATGAAGCAAGCCCTGCTGTAACCCCACAGAGCCAAGCAGAGCCAAGCCATGCCATGCCAAAAATGCCATGCAGCGGGCATGGACCACAGCTGTCTTGGGAAGCTTGAGCTTCTAGTGAGAGTCCAGGTGGAGCTGGGGAATCGCTGACTCTGTGTGCTGGAATGGGTGGGACATGGGACACATCGTCTGGACACACTTCATGAACCAAGCTTCGATGAGTGTACACAGACCCACAAATGAGCATGAGGTGACCACAGGGAAGACCACGCTCCATTTCCATGAAGCAAATCCTTGTTACCTACCACTACTTTGTAACTAGCGTTTTATAACTGGAAATTAATGCCTTGGAGGAAGACATTAGCAAGAGGAAGATCTTGAAGAACTGCTCCTCACCCAGTACCAGAACTCAAAGGCATCTCAGTGAAGTACCATACTTAAACAGGCCCCTCCACCATCGGTACGGAGATAGAAAAGCTCATTCCTCATAAACACCCATCTCCTTTCTCAATGGAGTACGGTTTCATTGACTTTAATAAGGGGCAAAAAGGGAGGCCTCCCCAAGTCTTCTTCCAAACACAGGTCTTGCAGCAGCCACTTTGCTGCTTCCTCTCTCTACTTGCATTTGTCTTCCTAAAATTAGGCTCATTTTAAAATATCCAATACAGAAGTTCCCAATCCCTGTCACAAGCCCCCTCCTTTACAGGAAGAGAATTGCTGATATAATCATATTATCAGAAACAGAGCTATTTCCTCAACTGTTCCCTGCTGTTGTTATTGCAAATTGCTTTGGGCTTTTCATTGCAGGTTTTGTTGCTACTTACTTTTTTTGGGGTTGTGTTTTTTTTTTCTTTGTTTTGTTTTGTTTTTATAAATTTATTTATGTGCTGTTTTTGAAGCTCCTGGAGAAGGCCCTCTTGTCAGGATGTCTTCAGAGGGGTGCTAGGGATGCTGGGAGAACAACTAGCAGCGAAGGCTCATCCTGGCACCCACCCTAACTCTCACCATTGTTACAGTGCAAAAAAACATGGGCAGCTAAAGCCTGAAGGGGTCTGCACCTCTACCTTCCTCCACTTACCCTCCTGAGGCTCAGCGAGCCCCTGTTTGGATTCAGTGTGGTGATGGAACATTTTCAGATGGGGCTTTAAACTCTGGATTATATTCGGTTGACTTCTAGTGGGGTTACAGTAACCTGCAGAAAGTCAAGATGCTCTATTTATGGCAAAAAAAAAGCACATCCACTTCTGCTACACTGGTGCCTGGTCCTGTCTGAAGATACGTTCTGTGACAGGAGCTCAAGAGAGACATCAGATAGCTGAAACCACAAGTGACCAACAGGCAAAAGACCAAATTAAAGACTCGGCTGGTTTTAATCTAAACGGATATATTGAAGTAGCAAAGCCATGGCTTTGTGCTGAGCTAACTGCAACCAAGGCCAATGATGCTCCATCGAAGTGTCCTCCAGCTGGAGGCAGGAGGAAGTTCTGCAGGGAGCGATGGAAACTCAGGTAAGATTCCACTGGGAGCAATACACAGCTGCAGGAGCTGAGGACCTCAGGAAGGACTCCATGCTAGAATGAGTGTCTAGACTATCTTTGTAATTTCAGCTTTGAAGCCATTTGTAATGAGTGAAAAGCTGTATTCAAACATCAAGCTGTTGAACAGTCTCCCCTCCCCAGGAAGTGGATAAATGGGGAATATTGCCACTTCAGTGAACTGATTTAAACCTGGGTGACATTAGCCTGTGAGAGGGGACAATCACATTCAGCAACTCTTTCGCCTGTTGTAATAAACACAAGTTCTAAAACCAGAAGATTTGATTCTCCCTTGCAGAAGTTTCCAGCACTATAGGTGTTAAGTACCACATATATAGCGCATCACCCGATGGCTCACGACAACTGCTAAATTAGCTAAACACAAAATTCACTGGGAACTTCCTTGCATGCTTCACAGTGACTCTAGTTTACATACTGACTGCACACAGTTATTACTCTGATAGTTAAGAAATTAATCAACTTTCCTTCCTTACAAAAGGAGCACATTACCCTAGAGATCCCGTGAGTCTGCATGTACACCCACCCTCCCACCTCCGCACCGCTTTATAGATGCTTTTTAGTCGAAAAATGCTACTTACTTGATTCACTGTCGATGCTGCTGACGCTGTCGGCGTGGTGCATGCTGTGTTTATGGAGATGCTTGTAAATACTGAACCTTGAAAACTTTTTGGGTTTTCCCACTCCTTTCATTTTTGATATGTCCGGGGCGTCGTCTGCATTTCTCTGGAACAAGTGGCTTTCTGGGGACAGGGCTTGCGTCTGCAGGGGGACACGTTCAGAGGACTCTGCTGCAGACTTAAGAGACACAAGAGGTTGCTGCAGGTGATGTATGGATGGGTTCCCCTTTAATTACAGATGATTATGCTTATCAATGCCCAGAAATGACCGTGAGCCAAACTTCGCTTCCTGACAAAAACATGCTTTGATGGGAACTACCAAGGTTTTTGAGGGAGAGTCTGTACCAAGGAGACACTCGACATAAAAATCCATTAATGCCAGCAATACAGTCTTCTGCCCCATGAGTTTACTCTGGATTGTTACTCCCCTTGAAATTCTCCTCAATTTAGATCTCTCCACTTTTTAGAGATCTCTGGATGCATACAGAACCAGGTTAGCAGAAAGCTCAGCAAGCAAGGACGAGATCACCCAAAGTTCAGAGCACTCTGAGTGACTACTGAGCATTTCTCGCTAAGTTTCGTTAGGAACATAACCTTCAAGCTGTGACTGCTGATCCAAGCTCCAGAGGAAATCCTGCTGTCTATCTCCATGCCTGAGCAAGGGCTGCTCAGGATCTAGCCCTAAAGAACCCTTCAATATTCACATACTGCCTCCTTCCCGTTACTATTCCTCTTCAAACCTCCTAAACCCAATCCCGTGCTTAGAAGTGGACACAGCTTGGTCATCCCCACAACCAACCCAACGCACTGATGTTGGAAGGTGGCCACCAGCTGGAGCAAGCTCGCTTACTGCCAGGTTGGTGGTCGACACCGACTTCACAGCTGCCATTCGCTTCACGCTGCCCACGTCGGTCAGGCGATGCTCGTCATCATCCCACCTGCCATAGGCCAAGTCAATGCCGCCCACAAATGCCACCGACTGGTCAATGATGACAAGCTTCTCGTGGTGGGCCCAGAGGTACACAGAGGAGGACACGTGGTCTGGGTGTCTCATCACCTGGGGAGAGAACCAGCACTTAAGCTCAGTCTCATTACCCAGTTTCCACCTCCAACCAGAGAGCTGCCCGGCTTTTTCTTTTTGGCTGCTGAGGCTGATAGGGAAAATGCTGGAGGTTTTTAGAAGACGCCTCCCCACAGAAGCTCCATCACTCCCCCCCTGAGTTGGGCTCATCCTTACTGGCAGGGAGATGTTTCCTCACAACATGGGTATTCCCCGAGCAGCAACGGTTACTGATGGTGAGATAGGTCACACTCACAACAACAGTGTTCGAAAGAGGACAGGAGTCAAGGAAACTGTTTCAACAAATAATATCATGCTTTCAGTAGAGCTCTAATAGCTGAGCTTTCAAACACAGAGCCTGCTCTAAAAGAAAACAACATATTGGTGATCTGACTCACTTCTTCGGTTGTTGTCACTACATGAGCAAAATGAGAAGTTGGCTGTTTTTTTTTCCCCACATTTAAAATCAGCAAGTTGTCTGACATTTGTTTATGAGATTCTTTTTGACATGTGTTTATGGCAAAGTAATTTCTATATCCAAGCAAACAGTATACAGTTTTCTTTTTTAATTTTAGAGGAAAGCCATTAGACCAGTTTCCTGGGGAAAAAACCTAGAATTCCACATGGGTGTTCCCAAAACCTGCACAGCACATTTTTTCCAGTTACACCTTCCAGTTTTGCTGCAAAGGTGATGATGAATGGATGCTTCCCTTCACCGTGACAACTGATCGAGTGACAATAAATCTATTATTCTAGCAGTCTGTTAGTCACCTTAATGAACAACATATATCTTCTTCCTCCTTAAAATATATACCATCTCTAATTTCAAGAGACTGGATTTGGCCTTATCTACGGGTTCATATGCCACAGCCCATCTTCTGCTCGGTGGCAGAGCAGCAGCTAACAGTACAGGACAGACCCATGCTGCTCATTAACATTGGTTTGCATTCATTTATTTCACCGGAACGTTAAACATCCAGTGTTGACTGGCGTCATCTATATGTGAACAGAAATGCTGAAATGTGACAACATTCTCAAACTGTAATTTTCCGTTCGATGTAACCCCATTAACTTGTCACAAGAAATATGTTTCTTGTGAATTAGATGAATAGTTGCTTTGGCAAGTCTAAACGAAGCAATTTTACGTTCAGTTATAACCTAAAGAAATGAAGCTGCCAGATGTGGTAATCACTGTATGGGTGATTCTCATATTCTCAGGCTCTTCCCACTGCAGTGGTGGGAATTGCTGTTTTTTCCAGTTCCCACCCAAATAAACTGAGGGTAAGCACTCACTACCAAGAACCAAACGAATGCGAATGCCCTTCATCGCTGCTCCATGCGCCATTACCTTAATGTTGGGATGGAGGTGCATGAGCGTCCGCTTGCTGTATTCACTGTTGATCCCTAGGGCAAGCTCCACCTCTTTGTACAGCATAACAAAAATTCTCACTCCTTGTTGCTGTCAGAAACAAAAAGAAACACAAGAAACACACGGTGTGCAGGTGTGTCGGTGTGCGCGGTCCCTTCCTGAAGCGAGGAAGAGCTGAGAGGCAGTAAACGTGTTGTGCCCACAGACAGAAACCCAGGCTTGTTCTTGGTTATGCTCTTCCAGATCCCACCACCGTGGTGGCCCAAGATGTATGGGTCCACCACAATGCTCAGGGAAACTGTTCAGCCTCTGGAGAAGGTCTCAGCACCTGGATTCATGCGTGAAGAGCTGAGTTTTGCCAAGGCCTACCAACATGTCATTCTTAATAGCCCCTTTTAAACATCCTTTGAGGTAAAATTTTGCAAATGTGATTCACTCCATATATAAGTGTGGCACACAGCACAGAATCACAGAAGCGTCACAGTTGGAAAGGACACAAGCCCACAACCCACTCCCTGCAATCTCAGCCACTAGAACATGCCCTGAAGTGCCACGTCTACACGTTTCTGAAATACCTCCAGGGATGGTGACTCCACCACCTCCCTGGGCAGGCCATTCCAGTGTCTGACCACTCTTGCAGTAAAGTAATTCTTCCTAATATCCACTCTAAACCTCCCCTGCTGCAACTTCAGACCAGTTCCTCTGGTCCTGTCATTATTCCCTTGGAAGAAGAGGCCAACACCCACCTCTCTACTACCTCCTTTCAGGTAGTTGTGGAGGTCAAGGAGGTCTCCCCTCAGCCTCCTCTTCTCCAAACTAAACATGACCAGGTTTTCTGCTGTTTCCTATTGCCCTGAGGCTTGCCTACAGTTAAAAGCTTCTGCAAGACAATGATACCAGTGTGTTCATATAGACATCCCCCTCCCAAAGGGGATACAACCAACTCAACACCAGCAAAGAAGTTCTTTCAGCTGGTAAAGCTAAAGAAGCTTCTGGAATACAATGAGCAGTGCTTTAAGGATGGCGCTTTTCATGACTGGAATTATATCTAGACTAGAATCTAGACTAGAATACTTGTTAAAGCACTTTCCAAACTCCCAAGTACTTCCTAAACCTCAACAGATGCTGGCCACAAACTGAAACTTCTGTAAATAAATCAGCATGGCTTCAAATCTTGCAGTGGAGCTTAAACTTGGGACCTACATTTTCCACGGCCTTTTAAGCTTCTGTGGCCATAAAACTGCCAGGGATAGCTTGAGCAGTCTCCAAATTGTGGATGATGTTCTGCTCCCCACTGCACCCAGAGAAGCCCAAGGCAGCACAGGACATAAATAAGGCACAGCCTTACTCCAATGCCTAGACAGCAGCCTGATGACCACCCCCTGCTGAATCAAAGAAATGCCACAAGTGAGAGAGCGGGCAAGTATTTCCAGGAACTAATCTTAAAACACTCCTCACTCTCACAAGGTATTTATAGCCACAGGAAAATCCATGTCAACACGATAAACAAAGCCAAGTTCTTCCATCCAGTGAGCATGCCCCGTGGCCACGTTTCTTTTGCCAAAAAATGAGACTTGCTTCCAAATCAGCTACAGTCAGAGACGAAAATCTCTCCTTTTTTTTCTTTTTTTTTTTCCAGTCACATGGAAAGGAAGGGCTTGGAAGAAGAAGGAGTCAAAAGACTACTTCAGGATGTCCACGTGGACTCCTGCCCTTCTACCACATCAAGAGTTCAAGAGACCACCCTGGCCGTGCTTCCCTTCCTGACTCACTGCTCACGTGGAGCAAAGTACCATTGCCACACCAACGCTATCACGGCTTGGGTGAAGAACTAAAGTACAGCCCACACTCATAAACACCTCACACTCAGCTTCTCTGTCTGGCTCGCTCAGCTCCATGAAACACGTCCTCTGCAGTCTGGATTCAGGCATGTTATCGGAAAGCAGGGTACAACCAGCAACAAAATAAAGTGCTTTCTGAGATAAAAACGCTTGAGGAAAAGAGAAGCAGAGCTAGTAGCCGCAGTTGCTTGCTCATATCTCAAAGTGAAAGCCCAAGAAAGGAGAGCACACAACAGCACAGAGCTTTGCACAATAATCCTGACCAGGAGTGCCAGGAAAAGCACCAAGTCAACAGCACATCTGAGCTTTTCTGTTCAGGAGGAACAGCAGAGGCGGAGAAATTAAAACAGAGGCGGGGAGGGGGGAAAAGTCATATCAAATTGACACAAGCATTTGCCTACTGAACACGAGCATTTTAACAACTCAGGCAACATGGCAATGCAAATAGGAGACCAAGTCCCTGAGTCATGTTTATCACCTGCTTGTACATATGTTGAGCACCACAGCCCAGCTCTGGGGAATGTGACGCCACTTGTGTTTGTACAATTAATGCTTTCTTATTTTCTCATGCTTTGCTGAAGCAGTTTCCTCACAACCCTTCTCCACAGCAATGCACCAGGACCCTCATGACTGGAGTCTCCAGCTGAGAAGGGACAGGCAGGGAGGGCACAGCAGATCTTCCTCTTAGTGGCCAGAAGAGTCACGAGAATATAGAAAGACGTGGTTAGGAACAAAGAAAACCAGGAGACACGTAGGTGGTGAGAGCCAGTGACCTAAAAAACACAGTCCTTTCACAGAATCAGGGAATTGTCAGAGTTGGAAGGGACCTCTAGAGATCATCTAGTCCAACTCCCCTGCTAAAGCAGAATTGCCCAGAGCACAAGCAGGTCTTGAAGGTTTCCAGAGAAGGGGACTCCACACTCTCCCTGGGAAGCCTCTTCCAGAGCTCTGCCTCCCTCACCAGAAAGGTTTTCCTTATATTCAAATGGAACTTCCTGTGTTCCAGTTTGTGCCTGTTGCCCCTCGTCCTGTCACTAGGAACCACCTTTTAATCATTTCAGTTACCCTTGGAAATAAAAATAGTAATAAACCACAAAAACCTTTCAGGCTTTGGTCATTCTTACGCTCCCTTAAAATTCATTACTACCAATGGGAGCAGCTGTGAAAGAGCTATGGCAAGAAGAGCTCTGGGCAGCTTGGTCTGGGCAAGACACTGCCAAGAGGGGCTCCACCAGGAGCAACGGGACTGGGGGACTCCAGGACGTTTAATGTCAAGAGGCATTTCTTTATCACAGCAAGGAATGATGAGTGAACAGCAAGAAGAAGCCATTCTCCAGGGCTTATAGAATCATAGAATTGTCTAGATGGAAAAGGACCTTTCAGATTTAGGCCAACCAACAACCTAACTCTGATAAAAACCATCACTGAACCACGTCACTAAGCACTACATTGACCTGTCTTTTGAATACCTCCAGGGATGGTGCCTCAACCCCTTCCCTGGGCAACTCCTTCCCTGGGCATCCCCTTCCAAGGCTTAATAATCCTTCCAGTGTAAAAATTTTTTCTGGTATCTATTCTGAACCTCCCCTGGCACAATTTGAGGCCATTTAGTTGTTTAGTTGTAGCAAAGATGTGTGCAATGAATGCCTTTAAGTATGGAAAGCCAGACAAGAAGGCTACCGTGAATTAGCATGAACTTCTGGATGATACTGAGTGACTTTTGCTAGTGACCTCCTGATGTTCTTGGCAGACTGAGGAGACTTCTCACAGCTTCAGCTCGGAAAGCTGCAGCACAGAGACACAACACGTGGTAATGACAGATAGGATCTGCACAAGACAGCAATGTACAAGCCACCTACCAAGAGCTACCACAGACTGATTAGTCTTTCCTGTACCTCTAAAGTACATATGCCACAAGGAGTGTACCAGACAGCAACTGCTCGTTGACCCCACAAGGACCTTTGGCAGTCATAATGCAAAGCTGAGGTGACCCAAACCCAAAGACTTGAAGGAGAAACCAAAAGGTCTGCCCTTCTGCCTCTGAGCTCTTCAAAACCCCGGGAGGAACAAATCAAAACATGTAGTTTCCCAAGGCCATCTGAAATGAGGGCTGGCCAACTTTAACTCTCATCCCTACCAAAATAAAAGGGGCAAATGTCCCAGTCCCAGCACGACCCTGTAACTGGGAGGGCGCCTGGAGTTCTCTGCAGGGTGAAGGCTGCAGCTGGAGCTCACTTACTGCTTTCCGCTTGAGGATGCAGTCCAGCCGCCAGCGATTGCCTTCCACAACCGGACGCTTCATGAAGATTTCTGGGCTCAGCCTAAGGAAACAAAAGGGGTGGGGAAAAAAAAAAACCCACAGCATCTGTAATCTGCAAACAAAACATTGGCCTAAATAATCGATTCGGGATGCACAGAAATCAAAGTTCATATAAAATGGATGAAGGCTCATGTCCCAGAACGGTGCACTCTCCAACATCATGCTCTTTTGTTTAATAAGGGAGCTTTACAGAGGGCAGGGGATGTGCCCAGCACATTCATCTTGGTATTCAACAACCCATGAGACCAAGTTTTAACAGTGATGTGTAAATGGGGAAACCTTGGACTCCATCTATGCAAGAAAGACACAACGAAAGAAAATCCCAAGGCAGGTTTGAAAGCGCTATGTAGACATAAAAGAATAAATACGGGCAGCATTTCAGTTCTCCTGGTACTGAGTAACCTAAATTTGTGCTGGATTTTTCCTAGCTTCTTAAAGGCAAAGCAACATGATCTCTCAACAGGACATTGTATTGATTCATAGCTTTAAGGATTACACAGAGTAATTAAGGAATCTCATCTAACTCTCTGCAAAGGACGGTGAGAGAATTTCATGCCTGTACTATTGTAGAGAGCACAGGAACCTGTGCTCGATTAAAGCATATTGAGACCTCCTAAAAACACGCTTCTGACAACTGCACTTTTATCTGAAGCTCGGAGTTTCAGATAAGTTTTGCAACTCCAAGATACATTAACAATGTTCTGAACATAATGTTAAGAGACAACGGGTCTGAAACGTGATGTCCTTGCACTGCTACCCGACGTTACACGTGGGGATCCAGCAGCATTGGGTTTCACCTCTGGTCACAGTTCAGAAACAGGTTTACCCCAGTTAATGCTAACATCATGTTTAGTTTTCTCATAATCACCACCTAAGAATTAATCCTCCCAGTTCCTATGGGCAGTGGATTAGCAGCAAGAGGTTTATTTTACAGATGGAGAGAGAGGAGCACAGTGACGTGCCCAAGGTTAAAGAGGACGTCTGAGGTGTGGCTTGGGAGCCTGCCCTACCATCTCATCCCCAAGGTCCAGGCTGCCTCAGCCAGATTACTCCACACAAAGGCAAGACACAGGTGGCCACAACCAGCATCCAGCCAAGAAACTCTGCCCCAAGTCTCCACCAGCACCCTCTTTCTGCCTCAAGCAGGAACCAGAGCGCTCCATAAACATATCGAATTAATGGTTAATAAGCAGGCAGAGCCAGCCAGGTCTTTTGGCAACCACACAGATCAGGGAAGGGACGACAAAACTCCCCTTCCATTGTCTGCCCCATTTAAGAGCAGTGCAAAAATCACCCCACCCCTCCAAGATGCTCTCATTGATGGCACGAGGCTTCCCAAAACCATGAGGAGGAGCTGAAAGGAGGTTCCCATGTGCTTCTTCACCTGGGAAGAGCACCACTAGAGGTGTTTGAGCATCCCTGTTCCCTTCCACACTGCAAAACATTCTTGTCCCCTGGGTCAGCAGTGATTTTATACTCCTGATGAGCGCCTCCAGCCACAGCATTTGCAATTCAGGTGGTGCCCTTGTGCAATTTCAAGCCTCTCCTTGGAAGGAGACAACCAGGCTGCTGGATTTCAAGCATGCACTTTCGCTGCCAACCTTCCTGGAAAAGCCTTTGAATACAACGCAAGGACATGTTTGGGGGTGCTGCCAAACCATCTGGCCGCAGGGCTAGTTGCCATACTGTAGGGCTTCCGAACAGTGCCCCATTGTCGGGAACATCCCCAGAGAGAGAGAGACAGAGAGAGAGGGCTGGTCAACACCCAAACATGCAAATACAAACCACCAATCTGTGATGAAGATTTCCTCCTTAGCAGCTTCCATGGCATTTGCGACATCTTCAAAGTAGGACTTTGCGTTTACATACCTAGGAAAGCAAACACAGCACAGACATCTCCGTTTCCTCCCTCTTCATTAAACAAACTCTAGAGCCAAAGACTGATGGGGTGTGTGGGGGGGAAGTTCTGTATTAAGGCCATTTGCCTTCTCCTCTCAGAAGCAAACGCACACCAAATCTCGAGGATTAGGGCAACAGGCAGAGAGAACGTCTCGCTGCTATTAGGAGCTTAATAATCTCTTATTGTGCAGCTTCGTTACGTGCCACTTGGCATTTCTGCCAACCATACACATCATTCTCGTGCTTTGCTGGACGTGTGAGCTCGTTTTGGCTCTCAGGGAAGGACGAGCAGAGTGGTGTTTGCTTTGATTTACAGAAACTATTTGGGCGGCGGGTGCGGCAAGGCAGAAGCTGCAGTGAGAGCACTGCAAAGGGCTTGCTTCCAGCTACAATCGATTTTTCGTGGCACTTCTGGGAATGGCCTGGTGGGATCAGGCTACAGCACAGATGGGAAGGTTTCCACGGGGCTGGAAACACTTTATATATGCACAACTCCGTCTCCCTTAGACAAGGCCCAAATTTGCATTTGCTGATTCTCTTCCATTTCATCTGCTCTTCAACCAGGTGAGTGGTGTTTGCATCTGAGCACACCCCGGGTGCCTGGAGGGGCCATGCTGCCTTACAGAAGAAGAAAAAGCCTTGCAAATGTGACGGGCAGGACATATCTTGCATTTCAGAGGATGAAGAATGTGACCAGACCGTCAGTCGCAGAGGAGCATGGGAAGGACAGGCTGAAGCTAAGCTGCTTTGGGGAGAGAGCTATGGAGAAGGGAGTAGCCAGAGGCAGACGTTTTCACCTGTGTTACTGTGGGCTTACAGCCCAGAGCCAAAACACCTAAACCCTTAGGAAACCAGAGTCAGAAACCAGGACTAAACTGAAGATGGGAATATCTTAATGAAAGAGCAGTTCTGGTTTTAACTCTTAAGCACCCTGCCAATTATACTTGCATCAAAATACCATTTTTATCATTACAATAATAAATACCCCACGTGTTCAAATTCAAATGAAAACTTGATGTTTCAAAATGATGCAAAGCTGCAATGGGACCACAGCACTCCTGCCACTCGTTATTCTCCTCCTGGTGAAGGAAGNAACTTCTCTAATTCTCATCAGTCCCGACAGCTCCTGGACACTACCAGCTCTGTCCATCGGACCCGGGGATAAAGCAGGTAACTAGCAGCTCCCACCCCAGGGTGCTGTGATCTGGCTGCATCCCCGCCACCATCCTCACCACTTGGCCAGCGTGTTCTCCTGCACGGCCGCGTAGGAGCCGAAGCGATGCTCCGTCAGGAAGTCCTTGCCGTGCTTCCGAACGAACTCGTCGATGCCCTGCCTCCACCACTGGGCATGTCTGTAGCTGTTACACTTCAAAATCAGTGACCTGTAAAACAGACGGGGGCGGGAGGCCGGAGCCACCTCCATTTAATTGGGCTGCTCAACGCCTGTATCGGTCATGTCTTATTGCAGCCAGAAGTAAGGAATAGCAAGGGTCTCTGCTCTGCTGTTCCGAATAAACCATCACTGAACTCATCACAGCGACTGCCACAGTATTGCTCTGCCAAGTGTAAGAGAAGAATGCCGCAGATATTTAAATTAACAGCATCAGCTTAACTTGGAGGAGAGCCCGACCTGGCTTATGCCCTGTTTTTTACAAGATGAAGTCATACTGTACGCTGCTACAAAAAATATTATGTACCTCTTCATCCCAGCTAGCACGTCTGTCGGGCAGTACTCCAGCTGGGATGCAGGGGAACGCAGCCCAGCTTGCAGCACGGAGGATCAGAGAGCCAAATTAATTACTGTAAGCAATTGCTGCAAAAACAGACTGTGCAACTCAACGTGCACCGTGCCCCCAGGCCTGAGCGATAACGGCAAGGATGGACAAACAGCAGCTGAGGCTCCAAACGCCTCATTAACACACGAAGACATCAGAAATAATCAGTGTTACACAGGCCAAACCCCCAGCAGGTATAAAGGCTCCAGCAGCCACCCAGGGCTGAGCCCTGCAGGATGTTGAGCTGCAGTAGGGCAGCCCAGCTCCCCTTGTTAACCCCTCCATGGAGCAGAGCATCAATTCTGCCTTAAAAAAGCAGAAGCAAAAGAAATAACAAAGATGTAAATAGAGACCATATTTCTTACCTAGAGAGATTGTCAATCTGCAACCCGTATTTAGTTTCTGTTTCTTTCTGTCCAATCTTAATGTTGAATTCTTTATCTACCAGCAGGACAAAGGCAATGGCCCCTGAGTCTGGCTTCATGTACAGCAGGAAAGAGTCCTTCACCACCAGCCACCTGCATGGGCACAGCAACCAGGTAACTTGTATTTCACCCATGCTGGTCCTCAAACATGAGCCATAAAAAAACCCAACAACCAAATAACCCCCCAAAAAACAAACAGAAAAGTGTTTCCTTCAAAACAAGTTCAAATCCTTTCTCAGAGAAAGGAAAACGTTCAACTAAAAGGTAAAATTTCTCTTTAAGGGTACGGCCCTGGGTACGGTTTTCTTGAGCAGCAAAGCACCTCTTTTATGAACTTGGGTAATAAATTTGAATTCAATAGAAGACTTTCAGCATTATTTGCCTAACTCTGTTTTACACAGGTCTTTGAAAGTATAGGTTTGCATGTCTAACAAAACCAACGAGAACCTTCTCCCCTCCACACCCCACATACTTCCCAGCCAAGTGTCCCAGCAACCAGGCAAGGTGCAACAAGGATTCTTCTACCCCAGATTTTTATTCAGCTTGTATGCTCTACCTAGAGGCAACAAGGGAGTTACTTGACATTTCTAAGATCAATTATGATGTTAGGATCACTTCCACTCCTATCAAAATATACGAACGAGGCACTTTGGAAATCTTTTATTGCCAAGCAACAGGCACCCTGTTAGAAACACATGATGAGAGATGACCGGCAGGTTTTACATAAATACCATAGCCTGAAGGCAACTCTGGGAAAAAAAACACATGTTTTTTTAACTGTGAATGGCATTTCTAATTTTTTCTCTCCCTGCAGCGTAGCTGGGGTAACCGGCCCCCTCTGTCCCACACAGGTCTCCACCACCAGACCTTCGCCTCATTCTTCTGCACATTCAGAAACACACAAAGCCACAAAAATAATGCAAGAAATGTGTTCGTTCCTGTATCTTTAGTAACAGCCTCAGCTCCTGATCTAGTTCCAGATCCCACACTATTTTCTTTTATTTCAGGGCCCTGAAAGAGTTATCCTAGCATCACCTCTCATTTGGTGCCAAAATCCCTCCCCCCCATCATTTGGCCCATAATTTCACTCCCAAACACCCCCAAGAAGTAGATTTCCAAGCGTTCCCCTTTGTGGTTTTCCTAGGCAGTTCTCCATGCCTGAGAACCCCTGCTGGTGCCCACTCACAGCATCACCCCACTGTCCTCCTCCATTTCCCTTTCCACAGCCCTTGTGGCCATAACACACCCCATCTACTAAGATAAACTAAATTAATTCGGGATATAAAACCCCAATGCCCCTGGCAAAGCTACCGTGGTCAAAGGACAGCCTCAGTCTGCACCATGCTCAGGAACAGCTTTGCCCCCAGCTTGACATGTCCTAAAAATCCTTTACTGAAATAACCCCCTCTGGGAAATAATACCATTAATTGCTTGTTTATTGATGCACACTCTGTCAGTCCTGGCAGGGATTCATTACCCTCTGGTGTTACTCTGCACACAATCCCACGCCAACGCTTCTCCCATCCCCTTTTTAGGCACTAAACCCAAATCAAGATCCATCAGAGCTGAATGTTCTACTGTCCCCACTAAACCTTGAGCTCTGCATAACACGGGGAAGAGTTAACTGAGGGGCACTGAGAGGAAAAGGTGCGCTTTTTTCCCCATAAAAGAGAAAAAAAAAAAGATTTGGAGACAATTTGATGATCTGACCTGGAAGAAGGTCACATCTTCCTCTCCTTATGCACTTACTATAGAGATCTTCTGCAAAATTACATTAAGAACTTTTGGAAAGACTATGAAGAAATAGGCCCTTTTTTTTGACAAGAAAACAGAAAGACTTTGCTGGAAAACAGATTATTTTTGGTTTTTTAAGATAAACTAACAACCTCCCATTGGCAACGCTAACATCCAAAGGTGGATAATGCTTGGGGAAGCTCTTGTAGACCAAGAAACCATTGGCACACACCTCCCTGTGCTGCAGCCCTGGGATATATCGAGATCTAAGGCTGGAGGTAGAGGGATGGGGACAGTAAGTGACATCAGCCTGCGGTGGGAAGGGACACAGGGACAGGGTGGCTTGTGAAAACTCCCATGAAAACACTGGCATTTAAATACATGCAGTAATAAGGAAGAGGCAACATATTAAATTCCAAGGTTAATTGCACCAGAGCTCCTTACTGCTACAGGTTGCATCTGATGTAACCTAGGTCCAAAGTAGCCAATTAATAGATTTGGTTTTTTTTGTAAATTGGAGAAGGGAAGCTCAGAAAACCAGCCAGGACAGTGTCACCAGCCACATCCCATCCCGGGTGCTCCCCCTTCCCAGGCACTCCCACAGCAGGGCACCAACCAGGGGATTATCGCCATTTCTACCAGCTTGGGGCTGGAGGAAATCCCAGTTTTCCTCTGGAGCAACACATCCCTTCTATGAACCCCACAGCAGAACAGACAAACCTCACCATTCTCCACACAGGAGGGCGAGGGGAGAATGGCCTACTGATCCTTTTAACCTGAAAAATCTGTGGCTTTTGTAAAAAAATAGGAATCTCCCTCTCAGACTTTTGGGGGAGAAAAAAAAAACCAAAACCCAAACCAAATGAGGATTTTTGCATTTGTGAATGAGGATTTTTGCATTTGTGGCTGAGGAGCACACAGCATCTGTGCCTTTGCCCATTCCAGCAGTACCTTTTGGACCACCGGTAGCACATCCTTCCTTGGCCGCAGCAGTTCAGGCCGGGTATGCGGTGGCCCCCGGAACGCTTCATGATCAACCCTTCTCTGCAAGGACAGAAAGACAATGAGGATGGGTGGCATGGCTCACCTGGAGATGCAGGGGGGACTCTTGGGTGGAGGATGTTTGCTGAACACCCCAGGGATGGCTCCTGCCACTTCCACCCAGCTGTGCTCAAGCAGCCTCTGCGCCACTGCCCTGAAAGCTGGAAAAGGGGCAAAAATACCCTCCCTCCAGAAGGAAATCATGCAGATTTAGGAAATGCAGGGCCCTGTTTTATAGCACGAGCAGGAGAACAAGCGGGTAAACAGGTCGTGGGGAGGTAAGGGGAGAAAACCCATGAGCAAGCCGATGGGCTGCAGCCCCCATCTCACAGAGCAGCCCACTCCCAAGACTATTTCCCAAAATTCTCGTGTCTCTGTCTCAACATTAATACTTTCTTACACCCAGATGGCAAAATACTCTCCACTCAGTTCTTGGTGAGAAGGTAATCCCATCAGTTTGAACAATATTTATTTATAAAGCCACACTCTTGGTGAACCACAACTCGCAAAGACACAGCTCACAACTCACATGCCCTTCGGTCCCAGGTCGTGGATGAATGACAGCTGGCTCACTCCGATGAACTCCATCTAGGGAAAGAATAAAAGATTCTCCCATCTTTCATACCCTGAAATCCACAAAATACTTTGCTCCACTGAAGTGACTCGTCATAAAGACAGAACCTACAGCAGACCCTGAGGAGAAGTTACCTGCCATTGCTTCAGCATCATCAAGAAGACCAAGAAAGTAGTCTGGCTGGGCTTTTTGTGTGTTTCCTTACTTGTTTATTTTAAGTGTGGTTTGGAGAACCCATTTCAGGCAACCAGGACAATCAAGTGTTATAGGGACCCACCAGTATCCTCTCTATCACTGGCTGAAATGAGGACTCAAATTTGGGTGCCTGTGTGGACTTGGCTGGCTGCCTGAACCTTCTCCTTTCTCCCCAGTGACCCTCACAGGAGGGCTGGAGAAAGAAGGAACACACATCCCTATGGCTGGGAGCACTCTATTCCCTTTGAGACCCCTACCCCATGGACACACATCACTTGGTGGTTCAGCCCCTCAATCCATGAGAATCCTCCAAGACCATCCCAGCAGGTCGCTCCCACTCAATGCTGCACACACCCCTTGCCCCATCTTGACTTTGGGACCTGACAGTCCACAGAAAATCCACACTGGGGCAGGAAGAGAGTGAGACCAAGCATGACCTCTGCTGGTCTGCAGCAGGGTCAACCCTGATGGAGCCCCGTGGCTGGTGCATGCTGGGGAAACCCACGTTGCCATACTACGAAGTTCACCAGCAAATCTCAAATTCGAGCAAGCTGCCTTCTTGTAGCTCCTCCTGCTTCAGCAGAGATTGCAGAGGAACGTAACAACAGGCAAAGCCAGTGAGAAAGCACAGCCACAATTACGTTCACCTCTAAAAATAAGACACCATGCGATTTTGACTGAGCAGGCTTTTCTTGGCACAGCGGGACATTCCTGACAGTCTGCTGGTTACTGAGCCCTGGGCCCCTTTAGCAAGGAGGAATGCCTTCTCCAGGCATCCCATGCAGGACAGATCTTGGGCAGGAGCAGCTCTGAGAAGGAGGTACCTTGCACGGCGGTGACTTGCCTACACCCAGGCACTTTTCACTTATTATTGCACGAAATTATCTAAGGCTCTTAGGGCAGAAGCCCTTTGGTCAGCAGCAAGCTGGCAGGAACCCTCTAAGCACATATTTTGGCAATAAAAGTCTGCTGGGACCAAAGCCAGGACTCAGCCCATGCTCCCAGCCATGGACAGGACATGAGACAGCCTTAGTGCCAGCTTCAGGCAATGCCCACCAATTCCCCACAACAGCTCAGGTGTTGGCACCCAGGAAGGGCTCTCCTCCAAGGTGGCTATCATACCCACTCTTTGGCAAACCAACCTCATTGGCACAATCTGATTTTGCACAGGAATTACACAGGTTGACCCATAAGTCTAGGAGACATTTTCAAACACTGAGTATAACAAAGAAGTAGCAGTAAATCTGGGGCAAAATTCTACCTTGCAGTTATGGTGGGGCTGTCTCAGGCTCCCTTCCCAACACCCTCATTTTTGCCCCACAGAAGCGGCAGTAGGACAGAAGATCCTTCCCCCTCCTCATGCTCTGCTGCTCCTTCCCAAACTCCTCACACACCAGTAAGGTCACAGAGAAGAACAAAGGCCCTCTTGTTCTCTTCTGCGTGGCTCAAGGACATAAAGTAACCTCTAATCAGCAGAGGCAAATGTAATGCCCTCATTTCAGGGTGATTTAGCCCATTTTCAGAATATTCCATGCCTTTACTAACAATCTTGCTCTCACTGCACCTTCAGGAAAAGCACCAGGTGTGTCATACAAACATCTCAGCTGTTTCTGCAGTGACACTTGGGGCAGGATGGCGAGCACCTGAAAACCCAGTGTATCCCATGAGCTCTTATCAGAGGTCCCAAGAGAATTCTCAGGCCAATTCTTTGCCCTGGATTCCATTTTCATTTCTTCAGAAAATGGCTGGTGTTCCCCATCAGATGAAGCAGAAACCCCAAAATATCTCTCTCTCTCAGAGGGCACACAAAAAAAAAAACCCACACTCCTGTCAACCCCCTTTGAAAATGTTGGTTGCAACCAGAGAGCTGGCAGCAATTTTGAGGAGCGCAATAATTGTCCTCAAAGAAGCAAAAACCCAAAAAACAGGAGGAAAAATAACTTGCAGAAACAGAACTGCCACGAGGTAAAAACGGTTGTCTGATGGTGCAACAACCTGCTCTTCAGCCACGGAGGTTTGAATCTGGCACCGAGGGTGATAGGAGCCCATCCCACCCATTGACCAAGCAGTGCCAATCAGCAGTGTTGGTTTGTAAAATAATAATAGAATCATAGAATCATTTAGGTTGGAAGAGACCCTTGGGATCATCAAGTCCAACCATCAGCCCTACTCTACAAGTTCTCCCCTACACCAGATCCCTCAACACCACATCTAATCTACTCTTAAATACAGTCAGGGAGGGTGACTCCACCACCTCCCTGGGCAGCTGATTCCACTGACTGACCACTCTCTCTGTGAAAAATTTTTTCCTAATCTCTAGCCTAACCCTCCCCTGCTGCAGCTTGCAGCCATTCCCTCTTGTTCTGTCGCTCATTGCCCATGAGAAGAGACCAGCACCAGCCTCTCTACAGTGCCCTTTCAAGCAGTTGTAGAGAGCGATGAGGTCTCCCCTCAGCCTCCTCTTCCTCAAACTAAACAACCCCTACTCCCTCAATCGATCCTCATAAGCCTTATTCTCCAGGCCTCTCAACAGTTTCGTTGCCCTCCTCTGTACTCGCTCCAGCACCTCGATATCTCTCTTGTGTTGAGGTGCCCAGAACTGGACACAAGACTCAAGGTGTGGCCTCACCAGTGCTGAGTACAGGGGACAATCACCTCTCTGCTTCTGCTGGTCTATTCTATTATGCAAGCCAGGATGCCCTTGGCCTTCTTGGCCACCTGGGCACACTGCTGGCTCACGTTCAGCCGCCCATCGACCAGCACCCCCAGGTCCTTTTCTGCCAGGCAGCTCCAGCCACACTTCCCCAAGCCTGTAGCGATGCATGGGGTTGTTGTGGCCCAAGTGCAGGATAATAATAACAATAACAATAACAAAATTCCAACAGTTAGGAGGAGATGATTCCTCAGTGCAGTGGAAAATATCTGATTGAATGACTTTATCATTGTTATTAATTATTATCCTTGCTGCCTTAGCTATTTTCCCCATTATAGTGCCTTCTGTCCGAGGTGCTCGTCATTCAGCAGCAGAAGTGAGAGGGGGAGGCAGAGCAGAGAGATGCTCTCATCCCCTTCACATCTGAATTCCTGCACTGCCCAGCTGCCTCCCCGGGGAACCGGCATCCCGCTCCGGTTTCAGAGTGGAATATTTTAAGTATGAGACACCGGCCCAGAGAATGCAGTTTCAATGACATCGTTGTAGCAATAACGAGTTTAAAAAAATATAATAAATGAATAAGTATGTACAAAACCAGCCGGGAGGGACCAGCTGCAGAAAGACAAGCTACGGAAGGTGGAGAACCAGCTGGCAAGGCACAGGGGGCACGGTGTTAAATGACTGCGTTTCGCCAGCGATGTCGAGCACGTGTGATTTATGTAAGCAAAAAATTTCGTAGAGCTTCTGCATTTCAGAAAGACTTCAGCAGCTCCACGCTGTGTTTGCATTCTGACGCTTGGTTTTTAATTTAGTAGGTTAAAAAAAAACCACCCCACCCATAGAGTTGATTAGCAGCTGGGGCTGGCAATAGAATTAAGTTATAGAATCATAGAATGGTTAGAGTTGGAAGAGACCTTAAAGATCATCAAGTTCCAACCCCTGCCACCCCCTGTCATGAAATTATACCACTCTTCAGAAGAAAATCGTCCAGCAAAAGATACTGGCTACTTCTTAACACAAAAAAATTGGCTTACACTAAATCCAAATTAAAAAAAATATATATATTAAACGCGGTGAAGTACAAGTGCAATCACTAAAAATACTGAAGGGTTGGGTGGGGACCTTTGAGTTGGTCTGCAAGTCCAAGTGCCATATCAGGGTCAAAACAGACACCCTCACATATCTGAGTTCTTCTTACGTTGTACTGCTTTCACTTAAGGTGAGGTTTTTACACTCCTTTACTAAAGCTCCTGAAAAATGTCACAGACACATGAACTCTGGTCAACCAAACCTTACTCTTTACTCTGCTTAGGTGCCTTTCAAGTCTTGCAGCTCATGCAGAAAAAAATAATGATGTAAAGCCCCAGTTAATAACATTTTCATCTGGAATACAGTCAAGCCCACAAGTCAAGACCATCATTTTTCCTGATGGTCTGGGGCTATTTGACCCCAGTTTCCATTTCCCAGAAAAAAAAGCATGGATATTTAATACTCTGATATTACCACATAATTAATTTTAATGGTAATTGTCTTGAAGCGCTTCAGACCTGAATTTCTATAAAAAGGCTTTGGAAAGGACTAGAAGATGTGAGATTTAATCATAACTCACGTAGCCAAAAGGGAAAAAAACCCAGTAATTATGAAAGACTATGAAGTCTGGGGTCTGCTCACAAAATCCAGTGCATCTACTGACCTATTTCTGGATTCTGCACAACATACTCTATTATAATGAAAGATGAGAAATTAAGGGAAATGTGAGAAGGCTGTAAATTTTATCAGTCAGAGCTACCCAGTCAAAGCAAGGGACACTTGGTACATCTCCAAATGATGATGCTTCAGTAAGTTCTATTTCCACAGCCTGAGGGAATGTCACTGAGAAAGGCCAGAGGATGTACAACCTCCACATCATCGTGTGGTCACCATGGACCTGATCCTCAACCCACCAGAGCCCTCAGGTCTGCAAAACTTCCACAAGCTCAACTTGCAGACTTGACTCTCCCAGTGCATGGCACATCCTCAGGACAGTGTCTGAAGTGGTGATCCCCTCACTGACAAATTAACCACAAACACAAAATAAAAGAAGTAAAAAGAACAAACTAATTAAATTGTGCAGGCCAGATGGAAAAACACCTCTGAGAAGATGCAATTGATCCAAACAGGCTCTTCACAAAGACAGAGGGTAACACATCAGGTAGGTCACACCTTGCCACTCTAACTTCATGTTTGACTTTTCCAAGAATTTGGGATTTTAAAAAATACCTCCGTGCACAGATTTGGTGGGAGGAACACACAGAAGTCAAAACATGCTCCAAAATTAAGAGAGTTACAGCATTTTTCAGTGTCCAGCCAAAAGATATCTCAACCACAGGAAGAGCAAGGTCCTCATTTAGTTCCAAGGAGAACAAACATAGTTCCAAGGAAAAACGACGGAAAGCTTCACTTTAGTCTCTGGCCTGAGAATGAAGGGGGAGATTGTTTTAAAGGAAGCGTTTTTCTCCCTGTGTTTTCTTCCAGCGTGGCCTGCAGGACCTGCTGCACTTTGTGGTGCCACCACCATTAGCAGCAACATCCTCACCGACCGCTTCGCTGCAGCCAAGTCCAGCGAGAGCCAACAACAAACTGAGAATTTATGTGCAAAGTGACATCTGGCTCTGGGGACAGAAGGGCGATTCAGCGCAGGAGGAGGGGAGCAGCCCACAGCTGCCCGGGCAAGGCAGGACCGCGTGTCTCCTCGCCTCGGCCACCCGCCTCAAACTGCAGCCTGGTCAAAAGCTCAATCACCCACGTTTTCACATGAGCAGGAATTCTCCAAAATATTGGAAAAAAAAAAAACAACAAAAAAAAGGCGATGCCTGCCTAAAAGTGACAAGATGGCTCCACACTGTAAAATAACTCTCCCCCGCTTCGCATATGCTACTGATCAAAATTGCCAAGTTATCCCCATCTTGCCTTTAGAACAAAAGATGACTATTTCCCACACACAGACTAAGGCAGCTCTTGACTGCAGTGGACATAAGCTCTGCATCCCATCCCCAAAAGGAGCACCCGATGAAACCCGGGTCCTCTCAGCCCAGATCTGAAGACTTCTTGCAACCCGAGGCGCGATGGTCAACCCAAAGGATGGCCAACACTGGATGAGCGCTTTGTCCCTTGCAGTAACACACAGGGCTCGACATACCAAGCCACCCAACACAACTGAAACAGGGCGAAAGAGCAGAATTCCTACCAAACACAACAACAACAAAAGCTGAAGAGAACTTGGTTTGAAAACCAAGTGTTCCCAGTTATCAGCCCTTGCTCAGAAACATCACGAAGCTCCTCAGCTACTCCGTGCACACATCAGGTTGTGCTGGCAACACAAAAGATGAAATAACACTGTCAATATGCAGCCAAGAAAAGGGGAAATAAATTACCATCCCAGGGAGATGTTACAGCTGCGGCTGACAGGTGAGGACTACTGAAGGAACATTTGAGGACGGCTTTCAAAGGAAACATTTTTGCTTAAAATATGCCTGAAGTTGGGTTTGACATCTCTCCTCATCTCAAAAAGACTATTGACTTGGGGAAATAAGCCAATTACCACCTCCCTTTGGAAGTGACAAAACACCCACAGAGGCAATTATCACTCATACAAACTCAACGTCACCCAAGTCCAGTGAAATTGCACAGAACAGGACGGACACTGAGACAAATTTGCACCCAGGACCATGCACAAAGCCCAGGCTGAAGGCGTATGGTTTGGAGTCCAATGCTTTAAGTATTTAAAACTCCAACTTACCATCTTAAACATGCCCCAGAATTAAACAGAAGCCCACTCCATCGTACACGTACAGCCAGCTTTCTGCACCAGACTACCCTGAAGAGGTCGTTTCTGTGTTATAATAGTGACCTCCCAGAGTCAGCCACTACTCCCTCTCTTTTTGGTTTTAATCACCCAGGTTGGAGGAATCAGTGAAGCCAAAACACTTGCAAAAACGGCTGTAAAATGTTTCTTATATAAGCTGCGGGCCTTCCAATAAATTCCACATTTTTAAAGCAAATATTCTTTGGCATTTTAGCAAACTAACTTCTACTCACTGTTCCGTGGTAGTTCCTGTACATCGGCATTTTTAGGATCTTTGTCAAGTAGTCTTCCAGCTGTTTCTACAATTAGAACATTGAAACCTTAGATAAAATGCAGGAATCTTCAACGAAAAAAAAACCACAATCCAACTGTCTGGCATAAGAAAGCAATCAAGAAATCAGCCACTTTTCAGCATCAAGGGATAAATAAATACATTATTATGTGCCCACAGAAGATTATAGCTCATCCAGATGAAAGAGTTTGATCACAGGTTGTTTACTGTTCACAGATCCGTGTTTGCACCTTCCACCAGACGACCTGTTCCTCAGCGCTGTCGTTTTAGGGGTCAACATTCTTGACTGAGTCCAAGTTTCAGAACGATTCTGAACACAAGATCAGTCCCTGCTGTTTCTGACCCACATGAATTAACTGAGTGATAAAACATGGCCTCAGATGCGAGCGATGGGGCCCATTTAACCACATCACCACATTTCATAAGGCAAGGAGCAGGGTGTCCATGCTGCCTTGTCCCAAAGCCACAGAGAGTGGCTTTTGAGTACTGTATCCAGTTCTGGGCTCCCCAGTTCAAGCAGGACAGGGAACTGATGGAGAGGGTACAGCAGAGGACCAGAAAGATGATCAGGGGCCTGGAGCACCTCTCTGATGAGGAAAGGCTGAGGGACTTGGGGCTTTTTAGTCTGGAGAAGAGAAAGCTGAGGGGGATCTGATCAACACCTATAAATACTTCAAGGGTGGGAGAGAAGAAGATCGGCTAGTCTTTTTTTAGTGATGCCCAGTGAGAGAACAAGAGAAAAAGGGCAGAAACTTGTACATAAGAAGTTCCATCTAAACATGAGGAGGAACTTCTTAACTTTGACAGTGGCAGAGCCCTGGCACAAGCTGCCCAGAGAGGTGGTGTAGTCTCCATCTCTGGAGACATTTTACACCCATCTGGACACGTTCCTGTGCAACCTGCTCCAGGTGGACCTGCTTTGGCAGGGGAACTGGAATAGATGATCTCCAGAAGAAGTCCCTTCCAACTCCATGCCATCCTGTGATTCTGTGAGAGGGCAGTGACCAGGCCACTGATCACTGGAGAGCCTCTCCTCTCCAGCCAGGAGGGGATAAGAGAAGAAACCCTTACAGGAAAGATAATCTCTTCCCATCCTCATGGTAACCGGGCAAAGAAGAGATTAAGCTGTTCAAGACAGGGGAAACTGGGCAGAGTCCTACAGGACACAAAACAAACCAAGAAGAAACAAATGCCATGGGGACTTTCGTCCTTCTCAGCATTAGCATCAAGCACAGAGATAGCTGTGGGGAGATGGACAGGAGAGAGTATACATCCCTATGGTGCAAGCTGTGGGACTCCCATAAGGAAACCAAGGTGGGGGGTTGAAAGGGATGTAGAAAACATTTTTCTTCCTCTTTTAAACCAACATCTCTCTCCTGAACCCTGCCATGCAGGAGCGAAGCATGCAGAGCAGGGAGGGTTATCTGCCCTGCACAGCCACGAGGCACAACCCCCTGGGACTGGAGGCTTCGGCAGCAGAAAGAACGATAAGCACGGGGTGCACAAACACGGAGGGTTTTTTGGGTTTTTTACAGACTCTTGCTGTTTTTTTGGTGGATTTTTTTTTTTTCCTGCTGACAGCGAAGCTGCAATAAAGAGGTAGGAAGACATCCACCCTCTTTGTGGAAGGGCCCATCTGTTAACATCTGATGAAGTTACACAGAACACGTGTGCCTCGGCTAAAATTACCCACTTCAGCATCAAGAGCCTGACTGTCATCTCCTCTTTCAGAGGAGGACAGGACTGAAATCTCTCAGATTTTGATGGCCACGGTGGCTGCTTCCATCACGCAACTTGACTCTGCAAACTCCTTTTTCTATCTTTAAACCACAGCAGGTGGGAGGAGGGGACCCACCACCCTGGGCATCCTGGTTTTCCTCAGCTGCAGAGGAGAACCTCACCCGCATGAAACCCCGGGAGGAGCAGCATCCTTTTTGCCTGGAGCAGAATTTGGCGTTAAAGCTGGACTTGTCAAAGTCTGTCAAGCAAAGAGACTTTAATGGTAATAAAATAAGGGCTTTGGTAGCATGTGGCTTTGCAAGCAACCTGCCTGGCATCTCTGCACCTCAGAAGGTCCCCCCCAAGCAGAGCATCCCTCCGGCCCCCGCAGAGCGAGCCAGGTGCTTACCCTCCTGCTGGAGAAGTGCTCTTCCCGCACCGTGCTCTCTGCTGTGTGAGGCAAGCTCGGCATCTGCCTGGGCTCTCCCCTTTTGATGGATTGTCTCCTCACTGTGTGGCTGGAAGAGAAAAAACAAACCCTCAATGTCGAGTCTAAGCACCGCGGAGTGCGTGCGTGCGTGCAAGCGTGCCTCGATACGCTTTACCCTTTTGCTGCAAGGCTTTCGTTTTTCCTGTCCAAATTCTTAAAAACTGAGAGATGGGTGGGCAGGAAAGCAAAAAGAAAAAAACCAAGAAAAAAAGAAGTGTGGATTCATTTCAAAGAAGCCAGTAGGCTCCAACTGGCTCACAAACAAAAATACAACCCAGAAACATCAGAGCTTGATTTTTGAGGGCCTCCTTTTACTCTTTTTAAGGGTAAAGGAGCCTAAATCCTTTTTTTAGGGCATTACCTTCCCCCAGTCCTTAACCCCACATAATTTCATCCATCCCTCTATCGCCACAGCAGAATGCTCTTGCTGACCTATACCATGTCTCTTCCCATGGCTCCCCCTTATGCTTCCAGCCACCCCTGGTAGGGCTGACCATCCACCCTGGGGACCCCTCACGCCTCCCACATCCAGCCCGTGCCAGCAGAAAGCCACACGGTGCCAACCATTTCCATTAGTTTCAGCATTAGCATAACCCTTCCCCAAGTTCAAGGCAAATTCTGCTCCAAAGCTGATGACCTGGAACCCAGTGTGCTTTCTGGGTCAGCAGAGATGCTCATACCACTTAGATTATAGGTGATACATATGTGGAGATGATGTATATTTATTATAGCTGCTAAATATTTGTAGAGACTAAGCTCTTCTGCCCTCTCCTCCTTACAGTAAATGGGATCGGTGAAGATAAACCAGTAGGTTACTAAAAGAGAAAAGAAGATCTCATCACCCCAAAGCCCACCAGGTCCGCAGGGCTGCACACTCACCTCCTGGTAGGGATAGGGATGCGCACGAAGGCTTTGTACCTCAGCAGCTCCCTGTGAAACTCCTGGAAGTGCTTGAACTTCCTTTTCACCTGCCAGGTGAACTCGCCATGGGTCAGCTCGATGGTGTAAACATTGGGGCTTGGTACCTGCACAGGAGAACACCACCAAGGAGGTTGAAGCCTTGACAGAAGTCATTTTCCTGCAGCTGCTCATTTAAAAAGCCCTCATTCAATTTTAGTTAAGGATCATTCCATCTCACAATTTCTTGTTCTGCTTTATTAGGTTTTATAAACAGACAGGAAACCTTCTCTCTTGAGCATTTTATCAAGACACGGGCATTCCTGCTTCCCCAGCTCACAAACAAGCACAGGCAAAATTAACCTACAAAGAGCACTTTCACACAGTTCCATGGAAAGGAAATGAAAATTTCTGGAAGTTTCTGACCTTCTTTGTGGAAGTAAAGCGTTCAACTTCCAACACCCGCACTCGGACAGGACATCCCGTGAGGTACGTCTGTGTGCCCGGCTCTTTGAAGCCCCGGGTGTGATAGATGGCAGAGAAGGGAATGCACGCTGGAAGGACCACAAACCCTGTTAGTTCAACGTCCTTGTCACCATTAAGGAAGGTGTGAAAAATCAGCAGGTAGCTGCCATACTTTTAACACAGGAGCATTTACACAGCAACATTAATTGCACTAAAATATACCAGGTTTTATTTAAGAAAGCTTAAAGACAAGCTTTCACAGAAGGGACTTGGCTTGAAGAGCTCAAGTGTAAGAGTAACACCTCCTGGTCCTAAAGCAGGGGCAACTGCTGGGCTTGCTAAAACCACTGAGGTTTTTCCCTGTCAACAGTTTATTGGTTATTGAATCCATCTGGGGCACGGGCTGAAAACCTCCTGAGAGGAGGTTGTAGCGAGGTGGAGGTCGGTCTCTTCTCCCAAGTAAAAGGTGATAGGACAAAAGGAAATGGGGAAAAGTTGCCCCAAGGGAGGTTTAGATTGGATATCAGGAAAAATTTTTTACACTGAGAGGGTTACCAAGCATTGGAACATTCTGCCCAGGGAAGTGGTGGAATCATCATCCCTGGAGGTATTTAAAAAATGGGTAGATGTGGTGCTGAGGGACATGGCTTAGTGACAGTTTTTGTAAGTTGATGGTTAGACTCAATGATCTGAAAGGTCCCTTCCCACCCAGGCAATTCAATGATTCTATGAACACCTGAGTATTAACTCACCAGCACCTTTTGGGTCATTTAGCACCTCTGAGTCAACCTCCTCCCCCTCAAAGTGGAGCTCCCTGGTGTCCAGGCTCTCAATGATGTTGCTCATGTCTGCAGCAATCTTCTTCAGCGTCGATGTAGCTTCATGGCTTTCGGCTCTCAGTGACATCTCAGAGACTCAGGCGCTGGAGCCACGGGGGGCTGTGGAAGAGGAAGGAGCAGGGGTTTAATCTCCCGCCTCTGCAAACACCTCAGCACAGCAGGGCTGAGGAAAACCCCCAGCAGTGTGTGGTCCCCTCTTCCTTCCAGCCCTTTCCTCACATCCATCCCAATTATCCCCATCCAACACCAACCACCCAGGCCCTGCAGTGACAGGAGATCACTGCCCAGAGCAGTGAAAAAGCACAGGTAGCTTCAGGCTACAAGAGAAAACTTCCACCAGTGCCACTAAGCAAAGGGCTCATACGTTCCACTCATACTTTAAAAACATAAAAAAATACAAAAGAGTTCACTTTCCAGCTCCAAAAGCCTGCAGAGGGTTGGTGGTGGCTTAGGAGTACCTTCACATAGTGATTTCAAAGGGAAAGCAAGGAAGTTTCTGTGTGGTCATCTCAGCTAGCTCTGTAATAACAACGATGCACCAGAAAGAGCACAAATCACATTAATGCCTGGCCAAATCCTGAATTCACACAACACTGTGTTTCCCAGGTTAGGCTGCATAGAGGAAAATCTCACTTAGAAAAAAAGTCAGTAGGCATTTCTGTTGAGTGTTCTTCCTTGGGTTGAACTCCTGGACACGTTCCTGTGTGACCTGCTCTAGGTGTACCTGCTCCAGCAGGGGGATTGGACTGGGTGATCTTTCAAGGTCCCTTCTAATCCCTGATATTCTGTGATTCTGGGGTTAGTATTGTCTCTGCTTTTATGCACCTTACACAATGTCCTGTGGTCTCTGTGTGTCTCAAGCTCTCCCACATCTCCATCCTCTCCACAGGCTCAAAAGCCACAGCCAGGAGGGCTCCCATCTGCAGAGCACACCGGAATCGGGGACACCCCAAATGCCCACAGAGAGCCTGAGAGCAAGATGGGTGGAAGATGCAGCTCATCCTCACCCCCCTGACAGGTCCTCAGGGAGCTCAGACCCCTTCTACAGCCTGAGAGGGGCTCCAGGGGACCAGCCCACCACCCCTTCATGACAGGGACAGCGGGAAGGGCTGGTGCCTGCTCAGAGCAACCAGGTAGTGTCACTTAGAGATGTCTGGGCACTGAGGACTACAGCACTTCCCACCTTTATCCCACCCACACCAGGAGTCTGAGTCATGACAAAAACGAGGAAGGAGGAAGGAAAAAACCAAACCACCCAAAACCCAAACCCACCCGAGACATGAGGCATGTCCACTAACACCGGCGCAAGCTTTCAGCACGTGTGAGTATTTGCAAAGCATCTCTTCCTCCTCCTCCTCCAGGCTCCAGAACTTGCCATGGGGCTGCAGACCCAGCTGCTGATCCCTGCTCACAGCCAAGCTACGTCTCCTGGGAACCTCCGGGATTCAAAAGTCCCTTTGATCTTTGTTCTGCTCTGCCATAAATGTCACAGCTCGACAGCTAGGCTGAAAAAATACCGATGGGTTCATACTCATGGAGGCTCTGACACTGGGTGGCAGAATGATTTTTATTGTTTTATTATTTATTTTTTTTTTTAAAAGAAGAGAAGTGCAACATTTCTGAGGTTAAAGTCTGCAAAGAACACTGTGCAATTATTCTCGAGTGAGCTCCATAGAAAGAGCTGGCTATGTCATAATTTGGAAATAATTTAACATTTAAATAATTTAACATTTTAATAATTCACGTGTTTAGCTGCTTTTGAAAGAATGTTATTATCGTTTCCTCTCGAAACAGGCACATAATTTTTCTGCTAGATAAGGCTGATGCCATGTAAGCACAAAACCATGTTAAAACCAGCTGCCTTCAGACCAAAAAGAACAAAAAAAAGTCAAAATCCATTTGCACAGAGATCTGATTCAAGAAAAACCAGGTCATTCTCTTCTCTTACACCAAGTACATGCAGAATCAACAGCACCATCTTGGGAGCGAGGGTCACCAGGGTGTTGGTGGCTGGAAGTTTGCTGGACTGGCATGTAAACAAACAAACAAACCAAAACACCACACACACACACACCCCAAACAAACATAAAAGGATTTCTCCAGAAAGCAGGGACAGAGAAATAGTGTTCCTGGGAAGGAGGCTTTCCCAGAATAACCCCGTGGTGGTGGTGGGGACCAAGCTGCCCCACAGCAGGCAGCAGCGCTTCCCCACTCTGCACCAACACCGATGATAAAATCCTATTTATTTCCCCTCCTGGAACTCCACACAAAGCATTTCTCTGGCCACCTCCAGCAAACAGGAAATAAAGCAACATCTTGGTCCGTGTTTGTTCTGCCTGTATTCCCATTTGGAAATAGAAGACAATTTATTATTTTTCCAGTCTGAAGAGACTCTCCTGCTCCACGGGAACTTCAGGCACTTACCCCAGAGAAGAGGGCTGTACGGACTTTGTATGTGCCGTGCCAGCAACTACACTTGAGGGAAACCAGCAGACAAATACCACATCCACAGGGCTGGAGGAGAAGCACGTGGAGAGGAGCCAACACAGAAAGGATGTGCATCCTTCCTCCTCCTCCTCTCCCCCACCGTGCCAGGTACTGTCAGGCTCCCCTTGTCAGCTAATTGACGCAGTCAGTTAATGGATAAACAATTAACCCGTATGCAATGATAATTTGCTAAAGGATCACAGCAGGGCTGCATAACTCAGGATGGGTTTTTTTCATTTTCTTTTCTTTATTTTTTTTAAGGCTAAAGCTGTTTTCACAGCTGGCACTGACACGTCCTGCGATAAAGCAGAGTCCAAGCTCAGTCGAACCCGAGTCAGTCCCTGCAGCAAGATTTTCCCCTTTCCCCCCCTCACCCCTCCCTGTGTTGAGATTAGAGCCAGATTATGGGCTCCAGAGAGAAAACATGACTTGCCCATGGCCCTGCCAGAACCCTTTGAACCTGGGCAAGCATCTCCACCACCACTGGTTGCCACAGAGCCAAAGGGCACAGGGCAAAGCCAGTCCCAGGCAGGAAGGGCAGCACGGGGAACAGCTGGAAAGATGGGATGTACCATGCCCCTCAGAAAGCTTCTGTAAATTGCTTTATAGGGCTCTGCTCGATAAGAGCTATTTAACCCCTTGGCCAGAGATTCCATGTGGATACTGCCTGCCTTCCCATGGGCAAGAGGAGGAATGAGCCTGAGCATGTGGGCTGGGCATAAAAACACATGCCAAGAGAGGTTACCCGTGATTCAACAGCAAAACAGAGGGGCTGCATCAAGAAGGCACCGTCTGGCCAGTGCCACTCACTGCCTACACTAATGGTGGGTCGGAAAACTTGCTGATATTGTCACCTCTTTAGAGGCTGCAACTACAGGAAGAACAGAGGGAGAACTCAAGTGATACTCGGCAAGCTGCAGAAGGGTGCAAATTATGGGATGAAGTTTCTAACAAATGAAATTTCAGTATTTGGCTGCTGCCACCCAGGTGAGCAATTAGGCAGCAGTTTGTTAAAGAAAATAAAAAAATGGAGAGGAAAAACAAGCCTGGAGTAGAGAGGACTCTGAGGAGACCGTTTAGAAGGAGCAGCATCCTGCTGGACAATAGGATGACCATGAGCCAAGCAATAGGCCCTTATGGCCAAGGCGGCCAATGGCATTGTGGGGTGCATCATGAAAAGTGTGACCAGCAGGTCATGGGAGGTCATCCTGACCCTCTGCTCTGCCCTGGGGAGAGTTCTGGGCTCCCCAGTTCAAGAAGGACAGGGAACTGATGGAGAGGGAACAGCTGAGGACCAGAAAGATGATCAGGGGCCTGGAGCACCTCTCTGATGAGGAAAGGCTGAGGGACTTGGGGCTTTTTAGTCTGGAGAAGAGAAAGCTGAGGGGGGATTTGATCAACACCTATAAATATTTAAGGGTGGGTGTCAGGAGGAAGGGGCCAGTCTTTTTTCAGTGATGCCCAGTGACAGGACAAGAAGAAATGGGCAGAAACTTGTACATAAGAAGTTCCATCTAAACATGAGGAGGAACTTCTTCACTTCAACAGTGGCAGAGCCTTGGAACATGCTGCCCAGAAAAGTGGAGGAGTCTCCATCTCTGGAGACATTCAAAACCCATCTGGACGCATTCCTATGCAACCTGCTCCAGGTGGACCTGCTTTGGCAGGGGGGTTGGAATAGATGATCTCCAGAAGTAGTCCCTTCCAGCCCCATATCATTCTGTGAGTCTGTTTAACATCAGCCCCAGCTCCCCCTGGAGAACCCAAACCTGCCATCAGAGCAGCCAGGAGAAAGCGTGGGCACCTGCATATTGGCAGAGGGAAGGTGCTGCTCTGGCTCTGCCTGGCTCAGTCTGCCTGGGTAAAAGCAGCAAGGAGGAAAAACTAATTAAAAAACTCAGCAGTAAAGGAAAGCTTCTGAAAGAACAAGCAAACGAAAAAAGAAAGGGAGATGTTAAAAAATTGAAAGAGAGAAAAAAACATACTAAAAAACCCCAAAACCACTGCTGACACCAGCTTTGTCCAGCCCAGTTTTCAGACTGATTATTTCCTCTTCCAAACACCACTTAAAACTCTCCGCCTCCCTTTGCCTGGCTGTCCCCACAGCACATGGGCCCCAAACCTCTTGAACTAGTAAAATATATACATTGGAAAGCATCACTGCACCAAGAAGCAAGGTTTCAACTACAAGAAAAATGACTGTATTAATCCCTGAGCCTTTATGAATGTATTGCAAACCCCCAGCTCAACCTTGCAACTTTGCAAGCCCAGAGTCTATTTTTGTTATTTGCCATTTTGGTTATGCTTTAACCCCAAGTTATTACTTCAGGGATCGTATGACAATCTCAGCCTTTGCTAAAGAAACAGCGTTTTTTTCTACTTGTTGCAAAGGACAAGAAAAGCACGGCTTTAAAAGCATGGAAACTGGAAGGCAGGAAATACATACTTTAGTAAATATTCACAAACAGTTCTGTCCTTTGAAGACATTCGAGTCCTGATGTGAAAATGTGTGCAGCTGGTAATAGCACCAACAACCTAAAATTTGGTCAGCCCAAGTTTGTTCTCCTTCATCTGCTGTGGCAGATCTGCAGCTGGCTCAGATGATCACAGCTCCCTCATGAAGTTACGATGCTGACAAGCGCCACGCAGGGCTATGAAAGCCTTCATTTGGGAAGGGGAGGAGGAGGGAAAGAGAAAATACATCCAGTAAAAACGGGCATTTCCTGCTAATGGCTCCCAGGGTTTGATGCTCTACATCAACTCCCATCCCCAGGGCGAGAAACGCTATAATCCCTGAAAATTACCCTCCTTTCAGTTCTCATGACATCTCTCCCAGTGCAGGGACCTTCAGGTCAAAGGCTGTGACAAGCAACCTCTGTTCCCATAGTTAGTTCCGTCCCGGTGCTGGGACCCACGTGAGCATCCCTGGCTGCACCGAGCAAAACCAGATAGGCTCAAGCTAGAACAGGGTAATGAGATGGTATCATTAAAAAGATAAAACACCCAAACCAAAACCCAAATGACTTGAGCCATGAATTTCCTCCCTCCTCTCGCTGCAGCCAGGAGCCTGGGTGCCACACAGGCACTGAGAGCCCAGAAGAGACGCCAAGGGAGTCCTATGTGTGATGCCCTCAACAGCTATTTGTGCTGCCTGGTGATGATGAACCTTTTCCATGCATTAACTCATCACATCTTAAACCTAAGAACAGCTTTGGGCCACTCCATGGAAAAATACCCTCGGCTGACAAGAGCCCTTTTTGAGGAGTTATTTGCCAGGCTTGTCACCAGCCCCAGATTTACACCCTAACACACCTTCCTTCCATCACCCTGAGCAGGCATCAGACCTCCACCAAACAGCTGGGAAACGTCCTCTCCAGATTTCAGGTCCCCACCAACACCTGCAAAAAGGGTCCTGCTTTTCCACATCCATACAATGCAAGAGACATGCACTGATTTTATTTTTCAGCATACCCTCCCACACTCCAAGGGCTCTTGTAGATGACAGGTAGCATCTCATCTCTAAGTATGAGATTAAGTAACAGGGAGGGTTCAAAAAGGCTCAGTGATGACTTAACCCTGTTCTTATGTTCAGTACATGGAAGATATTTAGCCAGATGAGCCAACGTGGCACATAGAGACTCCTCCTGGAAATCTGCCCTTCTGGATGCTCATACTGAAGAGACAGTGCAAGAAGATTAAGGTTTAATTTTTTTAAAAAGCACACAAAACAACCCTGGAATAAGAACCAAAGCATTGCTCCCATGCTGGAAAGATCTGGAGAAGAACTGAAATACATACCCAAATCAATAACAAACACAATGTTCAGACACTCTCCTGACCCAAATTTCTTATCTTGGGCCCAGTCTTGATAAAACCGAAATATTTTAAAACACTGTTTCCAAAACAATTATTCTCACAAAGTTCCTGCATTTATTCCTAATACCTCTAAAGGCAGGAAGAAATTAGTGCTTCCCACTTTAATGAGTGCAGCATAGTTCCTTGGTTCAGCTTTATTGATTTCCATAGTCCTTTCCATGTAAGGTTTTCAGCCTGCCCAGAGGAAAAGCTAAATCATGGGAATCCCCATGGTTTGCAAGTGGGGACGAGATGCTTCAAGACTGGGATGTGAAAATAACAGGTCAATCTATGGATGTCCCTCCTGCGCTACCCATATGGGGCAGAGACCCTTCTGCCCCCACCACTGGGTCCTGCAGCATCCGTCCCACACCGTTCATGCAAGAGAAAACATGACCGAAGGGAAACGATGAGGTAAGGCACCAGTCATCACCCCTCAAAGCTGTCATTACCTGGTGACTAACCCAGAAAACCCTTCCATGCTCAATTTCTCCCCACACCCAGCAGCAGCCTCAGCGTCAGGTCCTTCCCAAGGACTCATTTTCTTCGCTTTACAGAGCAGTGACATGGAAGAAATAAAAACCTAAAACCCGCGCAACATAAACATCCCCCTGATGAGCAGCGGCTACTGATCTCAGGCCAGCGTGTTGGTTGTTGTGGGCCCTGCTCCCCAGTGCCCAGCTGCCATGGGAAGCCCCATCATTAGGTATTTATCAGTGATTAATGCCATCCCTTCACATACGTACTTATCAATGTATTTTGGATTCCTTGGGCACAGACAAGAGTGTTTAAATACAGCACTCGCACCTCGTGCTGTGCATCCTCCAGTGAGCTGTGCTCAACCCCCAGATCACAATCAACATGAACCCTCTAACGTGGTCACAGCACACACTCTGCACCTCTAAACTCAGGAGCACGGAGGATAACACCCTTGAAAGCCCAAACAGTGGATGTCCAGAGCCACCAGCACTTGATTATTGACCCCCAGAGACCCACTAGTGTTGTAGCTGCAGAGAATCCCAGAACAGTTTGGGGTTGGACAGGACCTTAAAGGTCATCTAGTTCCCACCCCGTGCCCTGGGCAGGGACACCTCCCACCAGACCAGGTTGCTCCAAGCCCCATCCATCCTGGCCTTGAACTCCTCCCTTCTTTGGGAAACCTGTTCCAGTGTCTCACCACCTTCAGAGTAAAGAATTTCTTCCTGATAACTAATCTAAATCTACCTTCTTTCAGTTTAAAATTGTTGCCCTTGTCCTATTGCAACAGATCTTGCTAAAAAGCCTGGCCCCATCTTTCTTGTAGCCCTGAGTACTGAAAGGCTGCTATGAGGTCTCCCTGGAGTGTTCTCTTCTCCAGGCTGAACAACCCCAACTCTCAGCCTGATCGCACAGCAGAGATGCTCCAGCCCTCTGGTCATGTTCGTGGCCTCTTCTGGACCTGTTCCAACAGGTCCTTCTTGTGCTGAGAGCCCCAGAGCCAGATGCAACAGTTCAGGGGGGCCCCACCAGAGTGGAGCAGAGCAGAAGTATAAAATCCCCTCCCTCGACCTGCTGGCCACGCTGCTGTTGATGCAGCCCAGGATGTGGTTGGGTTTCCTGACTGCAAGCACACATTGACGGCTCACATTAAGCTTCTCATCAACCAACACCCCCAAGTCCTTCTCCTCAGGGTTGCTGCCCCAGATTGCATTTGTGCTTTGGATTGCCCCAAACTAAATGCAGGACCTTGCACTTGGCCTTGCTGAACTTCATGAGATTTGCACAGGTCCATCTCACAAGGTTCCTCTGGACAGTGAAAGGAAATGGTTGACACCACCACATCTCAGCATCCCCAAACCCCGCAACAGAGGGTGGCAAAGGGAGTCCTGAGCTGAGGGAAATGAGAGGCTTCAAAGGACATAAAGAGCAGGAAGGTCAAAGGATGCAGCACTTCAAAGTGCTGGCAGGCACACAGAGCTCACCCAAAACCCCTATATCTATGAAATCCTAAAACCACAAATCTTGCCATGGTGACTATGTAACACAAAGCACTCTTGGAATAACCATCTCCTCAACTATCAGAGGTGACAAGGGCCACCGTGCCACCCGTGGGATGGTAAGCATTGCTGTCGCTCTTATATATAGTTGAAGACGTCATGTAAATACAGGGCATATTTTCATGATCTAAACGTATAGACGTCTAGGCAGCTGATGTCCTATACATCACTCAATGCTATTCTGGTATCTCCCAGTGCCACGGCTGCTCCAGCGACTGCCACCTGCCAAGTCGCATTTCCGCAGGGAATTTTGGCAGCTGGGAGCCAAGAGGACCTGCTGGAAGGCAGCCCGGCACCTCCATCCCACAGCAGGGTTTGGTGGCAGCTGATAAATGCAAACACTTACAGATCTTCAAAGAACTCTGACCAGAAAAAGCTAAACCCAGGGAAAGGACCACAGCCTGAGCTCAGGGAGGGATCTGGGGTGACCACAAGAGGATCTCCCAGCCATCGGTCCTGGCGGTGGCTGCTCTGTATCAAGTCAGAAAGAGCAGGTACATATCAGGACATCCCTGTCCTCACTCCAGCTGCAGCCCTGCTGCTTACTGCCAAGTTTCCATGAAGTGGGAACACGATTTTTCTTTTCTCCTCCTCCCATTAAAAACCCATACAACAAAGAGCACACAAAGGTGACAACGTTTTATGGACCCTTCACGTGATTTGCTTAAAGAAATGAGCAAGAAGGAGTAGCAGGTTGAGACCATGTATTTTTACCAATAGCTCATTACTTCAATAAAATGCTGTTTCTACTGTTTTGATTTTTTTTGGTTGTTTTGGTTTTGTTTTTTTAATGGAATTCATCAAATAGTTTTCACTGGGGGAAAACAAACAACCCAGCTGGCATGAGCAGAAGGCCATGGCGGAGCAGGAAGGTAACACCACAGCTCCCATTTGAGCTGCAGCCAAGCCCAGCTCCCTCCCTGGCCTGGGGGTGTTCAAGGTACAGGCTCATTTCCCATGGTGGCTTCCCAGGGGTGCTGCCACCTTCAAGGACAACCACCACAGGGTGGCCACCACCTAGGTTTTGTTGTCGCTTTTGTCCCTCTTACCAAAAGCCCCTCAAGCACAGGGTGCATGGGTAGGACCCTCATGCTGTACCAATGGCTGCTGTGTGTCCCCCTGACCCACTTGTCCCCGGGGTCCCTGCAGGGGATCACATGGTGCTGTCCCGTGTTGCAGTTTCCTGGTGATGTGAATGAACCCTGTCACCACACGGGCAGAACATTAACCTCTGCAAAGCTGTTTACCTACTGCACACCCAGCACCAAGGATGTACTTTGGTGAACCCAAAGCACAGGAGGAATGTCAAGTTCATGGGAGTGAAAGCAGCTGTGGCACCCTAGGGACACCTCCAGCTGTCCCTCCAACGGTATGTCACAGGTCCTCTGCCAGCACCCCACTGCCTCCCCACCCCATATGGGACCTGGCGCCACTCCCGAGAGCACTGTCACCTTCTGTCTCTGCCCAGGACACCAGTGCAAAGGCCCATGACATAGTGCAGCCACTTGCATCACCTCCATGTTCTCTCATACTCTTGTCTGCAAACCTGGACTTAGCACCTTTCCAAACTGAAGCTCCCTAACTTTAGTTTGAGCAATGCTTTTGAAGATGTTCCACGCATTCTCCACAAGAATTTGGTATCTCCATCCTCAACCGATTTCCCTTCTTCAGTCTATCCCAAAGCTACAATGATCAACAGTCTCAGCTTCCACCGTTGAACCAGGACACCCACCACCACATGCCCACCATACAACAAGGCATTGTGCCTTATTGTACAAAGAGCCAGGAATAACATGTACCAGAGGAGATGCCAGGTGGGTATGTGCCTGCTACTGTCCTGCATTTCCTAAAGCATCTACTTATCCTCAGCCACAGCCAACAGCAGGTACGACACGGTCAAACATCAGCCTTCCACCTCCCCTTCACATCCATAAATCTACTAGCAGGTCATGAAAGGGATCCATGGATCAAGGATAATTTCAAGACCTCCCAAGAAATGCATTCTCTTTCTCCCTCACCAGCTAAAACAAACATTTGAGAACTTGCAGTTTACAAGAAGAAAACAGTTGGCTCGGGGAAGTCCCAGAGGTAATTCTAAGAGAAGCTGTGAGCCAAGCTCAGAGGGCAAAGGTGACACTGTCCCCAGGACTTTACTAAGGACTTCAGGTGGCTTTGTGAACCAGCCTCTCCCAAGGAGACATTCCATGGGACCTCTCTCTGACTGACCTGCCATGACAGCACTCAGGACACAGGGTCATCAAGTTGCAGAGAAGTTAATTTTCCTGTGCCGTGAAGTGTTCGATTCATTACCAGAACCGAGGATGAGTGAGTAGTTACACAAATTTAATGCCTTAAATGATAACTCTGGAACAAGGGTTGAGGTTTCAGATCAATACCTGCTGAACAAAGATCAAACCCAGGCAAATCCAAGGGACAATTGCTCGTTACAAAGGAGTAACTTGCAGAAACAGAACAGATCCCTTATGTCTCTTGCTTAAATACAACTAAACACCTGCAAATTCATGCAAAATAGCTCATTTACACACATTGACAATACTGACAGCTTCCTCAGAACAAAATACATGCCTCAGATGTATTTTTTTCCCCCTTCCTTCCCACAGGGGAGGAAAAAACCATTCGTCCATCAAGTTGGTACAGACGCACACTGACGGCAGGCAGGGAAAGACGGTGCTCATGTCTGAACTCAAATCGAGCCTCACCCGCCCTCCTTGTTCCTCTCCCATACCCAGACCTCCAGCACCTTTACAAGCAATGCAGGNCACCCCAAAAGGAAAGGGTTTTCTGGGCATTCATAGTAAATGCAGCACAGAGTGGTAACAAGCTGAAAAGGAAGGGGAGTCCAGGACTCAAGGGCAGGAGATGGGCAGCTGCACACCATGAGCCAAAAATTCAGTATTATTTTCCCCCTCAGCTGCTGTGACCTTCGGTGGCACTCAGAAAGGTGGCTGCAGACAGTTTTCTACATTGACAAAACAAGCTATCTGGCAGAAAGAGAAGTGATGGCTAAAAAAGCCAAACCCTGAACGGGCTGAGACAGCAGCTCCCTTCCACCGTTTGGTTTTTTGCCTTTTTTTTTTTCTCTCCCAGGGAACAAAATGGCTCGTTGGGCATAATTGCTGCCAAAACCCAGCAGGATCAGGTCTAACCACAGAAATTTCAAAGCCACCCTGAGTCATCTACTGTTCTTCCCTAGTAACACTTAACACTGGGTGGGACCCTTGCAAAATTAAAAAAAAAAAGAATAAATAAAAAAAAAAGTCACTTTGCAGAAAATTTCCTGTCATGGAAAAATACACTTCAGAGTATCTCATGGGAGCTACATGAATAGATGTCTCGAAAAAGAGGAACAGGAGACCAAAGCATTTCTTCCTTGAAAAGACTGTATGACATGCTTGCCTGCTCTCCAAGCTCTTCCAGCAGCCCTTTAGGTGTGACAGAGAGGGGACAGCTGAGCACCCCCGGGGTGCTTCTCACTGCACCCAAGAAAACACCAAACAAGGCAGATTTGTGTTTTTCATGCAGAAAAGCCAACTGCACCTTACTTAAAAAAAAAAGAGAGAAAAATGCAGGGTCAAAATATCTACTTTTCTGCCTCTGGTGCATCACATTCAAAGTTTGTGGAGGGAAAAAGAGAAAACTTTGATTTTTGGGGGGGAGTATTTAATTTGAAGAAGAGGAAGCCGAGGGGAGACCTCATCACTCTCTACAACTGCTTGAAAGGACATTGTGGAGAGGTTGGTGCTGGTCTCTTCTCACAGGTAATCAGTGATAGAACGAGAGGGAATGGCTTCAAGCTGCAGCAGGGTAGGGTTAGGCTGGACATTAGGAAAAAATTCTTCCCAGAAAGAGCGGTCAGACCCTGGAATGGGCTGCCCAGGGAGGTGGTGGAGTCACCATCCCTGAATGTGTTTAAGATTAGATGCGGTGTTGAGGGATCTGGTGGAGGGCAGGACTTCGTAGAGTGGGGCTGATGGTTGGACTTGATGATCCTAAGGGTCTCTTCCAACCTGAATGATCCAATGATTTTTAAAATTATAAAACCAAAACAGCAAGGTTGCCTTTAGTCAGGTAGCGGGGCACAGTCATGAGGTTTTGCCACGGCCACAACACCCCAGGGCTACTGAAAGTGTTGGAAATGTGCCATTAATTACTCCTACCAGTTGACTTCTATCCCAGGGATCCCCAGGAATTGCCCACAGGAGTCAGCCTGGCTGATGGCCAGGGAAACCTGCACTACAAGGTGAACCTGATGAGTTGGGAAATAAAGACCTGGAGGCAGGGCAGGAAGAAAAAGAAATAATTATTTCGGATTTAAAAATATCCTCCCCCAAATACAGCTGGTAAAATGGGGAAGTTTCTGAGAAGCAGCTCAGTGATGCATCAGTGCCAGTGGCACAGAGGAGCCCTGGGGGACACCACTGGTGGCACAGCGGAGCCCTGGGGGACACCACTGGTGGGAGCCTGATGGGAGAAGAGCTGAGAAGCAAGTTCCCACACACACGGCGAGACAACCAGAAACACCAACTGGTTGTGAATCACCCGCTGGGACAGAGCCCATCAGAGCCCTCCTCTGTGGGACATTGTCTGCCTATCACTGCCTTTTGTCTCTGGGTGCTGGGACGCTCATCCCAGAGAATAGAGGTCCCTCTGTGCCCCTGTCATGGGGAGGGAGCTGCAAACAGCTCCCAGAGCTGGGGAACAGCACCAGGATCCCCCCTGCTGGCCCTGGGGGAGCCCAGGAGAGCACCAGGCATTTATCAGCGGGTTTATCTTATTTGACAAAAAAAAAAGCCCTCATGTGATGGATGCACACGTGAAGGCTCATTGCACTGGCTGAAATAAGAACTTAAGGCAGGAATCAGGCCCACTCACAGCTTAACCTGAATTATAGTTTAATTCTTCTTCCACCACCAGAGACGTGAACCCCAAAAATAATTCCCAGCACCTTGAATATTCTGAACATTCGCTGCTGTCACTTTAGCCTAACCAGGACTCCACACCTACAAGGAAAAAAAACCCAAACCAACAAACCCACACCTCTTTTCTTTCTTGAGCGAATCTCCAAATGAGGGTAAGTTTTCCCATCCTTTCCAGCTCTCAAGCTCTGCTCCTCCCTCCTTGAGGGCTTCCCATACCCCACCTCAGCTCACCCAGGGTGGGCAGTGGAGGGATCCTCTTCTTCCCCCAAGAAGAAATCCCATCGCCACCCACACTGTCTTTTTATTACAGCCTTTAACCCTGCTTAGTCAGTTCCTTGGGGCAAAGGATCATTTCTTATTTTATCTGTAGCTGCTCTGCCAGAAAAAAAAGGAATTGAGGAGGAAGCAATTGTTATTACACTGAGATAACGAATGCAAACCTGGCTGCTCTGCTGTCAAATCCTGCTAGAGATGAAGCACAATTTTATTTGCTGGAGCTCAACACGGTCAGTGCCCCGTCCCTAGAGCATGAAGGGGAAGCTTTAAGGGAAAAATGGTTGAAGAAAAGCAATCAACCCAAGAGCACAGAGGTGTGAACGTTGCACGTGGCCACCACCAGCTGATGAGTGGACACGTGCCAAGAAGATGCTGCCAGGTTCATTCCCACCCAGCCCCACTCTCAAACACATTTTCTGGGCAAGAGAACAAGCACATTAGCCCGATAAGATCGCTATCTTGAGGCAATCTCTGCACTTGTGAAACCCCCACCTGAAGTACTGTGTCCAGCTCTGGAGTCTTTGACATACAAAGGACGTGGACCTATTGGAACAGGTCCAGCAGAGGGCCACGAAGATGATCAGAGGGATGGAGCACCTCTCCTATGAGGACAGGGTAAGAAAGCTGGGGTTGTCCAGTCTGGAGAAGGCTCCAGGGACACCTTTTTGCAGCTTTCCAGTATCTGAAGGGAGCTACAGGCGAGCTGGACATGGACTCTTTGTCAGGGACTGTCGTGACAGGACAAGGGGTAACAGCTTTAAATCAGAAGAGGAGAGATTTAGATTAGATACCAGAAAGAAGTTCTTTCCTGTGAGGGTGGTGAGACACTGGAACAGGTCGCCCAAAGAAGCTGTGGCTGCCCCGTCCCTGGAGGGGTTCAAGGCCAGGCTGGAGGGGGCTTGGAGCAACCTGGTCTGGTGGGAGATGTCCCTTCCCAGGACAGCGGGGTTGGAGCTTGATGATCTTTTAACTTCCAACTCTAACCATTCTACGATTCTATGTGATTATCTCAATATTAAAATCCTGCATCTTTTCTTTGGCAGTAAAACCTGTCCACATGCTGTGCTGTCACTCTGCCCACCGTGCTGGCATGCCAGGCTGGCTGATGGAGCAAGACCAGGTCCTTCTGATAGTTTCTCCATCCCCTTCCCTGACCCCGTTTTAGCAAGTTTTCCCCTCAACCAGCATCTATTTAGACTAGCGCGAGCCGGAACTTGTTTCAAATTCCAAGTTTTTATTCTTAGAGGCCTCCCTGCTGGGGTGTGTGGCATCTTCTCCTCCCCTGGAAAGGATGAAGCACGTGTTGGGGGGGCTTGCCTGGCACCACCCCAGCTCCTTTTGGGGTCCCAGCTCTCCGGCGTGGGAGCGGCAGCCACCAGACGGCTTCTCCCCCCCACCCCCCTCCATCCCTGCGCCAACAGATGGGTGCTCGGGGGACGTGTCACCCCAGCGCGGGCGAGCTGTCTGCCAGACACCAGCCCCGCTCCCTCTTCCTTATATAAACCGTGGGGTTTCGGTGTTTATCGGCTTCGAGGATCAAGAAAGCACCAAATGCCACCGCAGCGCGTGGGCACGAGGAGCGAGGGATGTGCGAAGCGCTTGGGGCAGCGGCACGCGATGCCGACCCCAGCGATGAGCACCTCCCATTATTATTGCATAGAGGCAGAGAAAACCGAATCAAGAAGACACAAATACATACAGATACAGATATATATAACATCCATCATCTGCAAATCCACATTTCCCCCTGGAAATTCGCTCCCCCCAGGCAGAGGAGCTGGGGTGAGGGTACATGTACCCTGGATCCAAGGACCACGGCTGTCTCCTGCCACCCTGTGCCACGCAGGTGGGGAAGCAGCACAGCAAATATTTTAGAAAGCAAAGCTGGCAAGGACAGCTTTTCTCTCCCCCCTGCCAAAATCCCTCCACCACCCTGTGATTTCCAGGGTGTCTGCACATGGGGAGCTGGAATGCGCATCTGGTAGAGTCTCTGAAAGTGAGTGGCAAGGCAGGGGGACCTGGCTAAACAGGTTTGAAAATTATTTTTTATATATATATATATATATATATAAAAATAACTTAAATTACTATTATAATATACGGGTATCACCACTCTGCAACTCAGCAGTGCTGACGTCAGGCCCCACAGCGACCCACTGCAAAGAAGCCAGGCTGAATGCCAGCTACTCACACATCCCAAAGTGCAGAAAAAGGCATGGCAAGCAGCACCTGAATAAAGACAGGAAAAACCTTCACTTTGGGGAGGGCTAAAAAAAAAAAAAAAAAAAAAAAAAAAAAAAACAACATTAAAAAAAAAGATTGGCCAGGGTTTTGTGAGGGGAAAGAAAAAAGAACCCAACCCCAGCTTCTGTCAGACACGTGGCTGTGACCGAGTCTCTCCTGGTTCCTGCAGTTCCCAAGGTATGGGGCATGTGAGAGCAAGTCAAAAAACACATCAGCCATTGTCAGCCAAGACAATAGGAGGAAAAGGCATGAAACCTTCACTCTCGCCCACCTTCCTCCTCAGCCCCGAGCCAAGCCCAGGTGCTCACTGGCATTAAAACACTCCAGCAACCAAACACCCAGAAAAAGAGAAAATCAAATTGCTTCCTCAGCTCTGTCACACAGAGTTAGGGCCACCGGGCAATGCTTGCTTGTTCCCACTCAAGGTTTTTTTTTCAATTACTTGCTACAAAACAGCTGTTTCAAGGTGAAATGAAGGAACTGCCCCTCGGCAACTCAGGCAAGAGGAGAAGGGAGGCTCTTAGAGCATGGTGGGTTCCTGCAGTTCTCTGGGGCTACGGTTACTTAAGAGTCTGAGCTTCTCTTCAATAGGCAGAGACAGAAAGAGAAGTCTGGAAGCCTGTTTGACCATTACTGAACGGGATCTGTGTTATGATTCCCTTGAAACGGAATCAAATTCGCAGCAACACCAGCAGTTAAGTTCATTCCCCCAAGTTGTTTTTCCCCCCAGCCTGAAGATTTGCTAACCTGCTTCAGATCAGTTACCAGAGAAGGAATAACTGTAAAAAGCCCAATTCAGTCCATAACTAACAGATGGGGGAGACACGACGGCACGACTCGGAGGGGTTTACCACCGCATGAGATTTCTCAAATCCCTGCTCGAGAGCAGACTCGCTGCAAACACGGGATCTCTCCTTTACTGCAAACACACCTGCAGTCTAAAGAACACCTCATAAATTACAGGGGACAGCAATGTCAAGTTGACACAAGCCTTTACACTTTGCTACTTGCAAGAAAAGTAGTAAAAATTTCCAGGCGAGGCATGGGATTTCAGCCCGCTTCAATGAAAGCATGATTTCACCAGCAAAGATTACCCACAATTTTAATTATCTACATGGAAAACATTATCTTCAGCATTTTCAAGAAGCTGCAACCCTGATCCCTCGGCTGTGGGAGCTCAGGAGGCACCTGCCAGCAACAGCATTATTTGTGGCAGGAGTTCAAGCTTCTCTAAATAAATAAATAAATAAAAAAAAGAGCATTGCAGCCCCCGAGAGAAGCCGCTTTATTAAGTCTTTTCCAGTAAGACCAGAGCCTCGACACTAATTTTCAATAATCCTGAAAAGGAAGATGTTGTGCATCTGGACAAAATCAAGCGTGCAAGCGGATATTTAAGTGAGGCCTTTTGATCTTCGCCAAGAAAGTTAGACCTCGGCAAAGAGGAAAAAAATTGAACAGATGTACATCTCAATAAACTTTAATTTAATCAGCTGAACCACAGCCTACAGGATTCTCCATAAATGTTCCTAGGTCTTTGCAGAGGAATCTGTTTTTTTCCCCAGCTTCTTTTAACAAACCATGACTCTCTTCCCCAGGAAGCTCTGGTTTTAGCACCAAACCTGTAAAATCAGTCAGAAAGAAACTGATTTTACAGGTTTGGTGGTATCTCACAGCAAAAGGACAGGAGGAAGGACGCCTTTCAGACCCAGGCAAGTGCAGGGCAGCTGCACAAGGCAGGGGGCTGGTGGCCACCAACTCACATGGGTGCCCAGCACCCATGCCCTGAGCAGGGACCAGCCACCCAAGCATCTTTGGGCAGCGCTCAGCATCACACGGTGACACCCCAAAAGGAAAGGGTTTTCTGGGCATTCATAGTAAATGCAGCACAGAGTGGTGACAAGCTGAAAATGAAGGGGAGTCCAGCACTCAAGGGCTTAAACTGGGAGCTTCTCAACTCCTGGCAAAGCCGGGCAGGGTTTTGGCCACGAGACCCAAGCTACAGAACTAATGCTCCTGCGAGCATCGTGAGAAGAGGGGTGCAGAAATTAGGCTCCCCGTGAGGTTACCTGCCAAGCCTCAGGCATGTGCTCATGCTACCAAGTGCCAGAGACAGCACGGGAAGGAAAACACGAATTCTTGAGCGATTAAAGACACTTGAAACCGAGTTCCCACCCCCCAACACCCCAAAGCTGCCAACACAGGCAGCGCTGAAACGCAATGCCATACGCAAAAACAGAGAGCGTTTGTCCCAGCAGCCATGGACGCACCAGCCTCCCCGTGACACCCCATTACTCACGATCTTCACATCGACCCTCAGACCAGCTGAGCTTCACCCACCCAGCTCGCCCACCGGTGTCTGTCCCCCAGACCAGGCACCTGAACTCCGCTGACTTCAGAGGCACCCTGCAGACAGACTTAAAGGAGGGATTTAGGAGACCACGTAGACCTGGGACACATAATACTCATTGTCCTGCTGTGTACAGAGAGCTGTCACAGCCCTGACAAAAGGCTCATGAACTCAACGGAGCTGCACCAGCTTGAATCCTTGCCCAGGCCAGACCGGAGGCAGGTTTTTTTTTGGGGGGGGGGAAGCTGTGGATTTCCAAAGGATTTCTCCTATACCCACAAAGAACAACCGTGCCAAATAAAGAACTAACAGCAACAGGCAAGAAAGGCTTTCATTACAAGAAATGGAGCTGGCAGCTCTGCAGAACGGGTTGTGTCACCCACTGCCAGCACGTTGGGAAACTCGCAGGCTTTTCGCATGTCCCAAAAGGTTGGCAGCTAAAAGGGGACAGGCAGGTTTTAAAGAAACTAGGCAAAACGCATCTCAGAACCACTTAAGCTCACAGCTACCGTATCCCCCGATCCAGAGCCTCCCCACTACCCCCCGATTCCAGCCCAGCCCCGGGCTCCTCAGCCCCGCTGGCTCCAAACCTACCCGCTTCCAAAGCATGAAAAATTAGTAAATCATCCCAAGTATGTCCCGCGGGGCTGATAAACACCTCCCCAGCCGCAAAGTTCGCCGCCCAGCCTCAGCGAAGAACCCAAGCAGGGGATTAACTTGAAAATAAGCGCTTTGGGCTTTACGTAGCTGCCCTTTTTCTCCCCCAAAACCCGCGGCGGAGCAGCCCGGGGAGCGCACCGGCCTCTCCCCCCCCCCC
>VZTM01000390.1:333126-406673 GCA_013400555.1 Jacana jacana | reverse complement strand
GCCCCGCCCCCCCCCCCCCCCCGCCCCGCCCGCGATGGAGACCCGAGGACTCCGCAAACCACCCCGTAACTTCGTATTTTCCCTTTACCAACCTCCTGCCCCCGTGGAAGAAGGCGTCTCATGGTGCTGTTAACAAACCGACAAGGCGGGGTTGCTTGGTTTTGGGTTGTTCCTTGTTTCTTTTTTTCCTTCCCCGAAGAAGCGGCAGCCCCGCAAAGCCGGTCGCGGTCCCCGCACCGCCGAGGAGGAGCCGCCCCGCAGCCCGGCCCCGGCTCCAGCATCCAGTCTCGGGGTGTCCCGTCCTTCCTTTCCCCACCCCCCGGCTACCAAACCAAAGGAAAAAAGAAAGGAAGGAAAAAAAAAGGCAAAAGCCAGCCCAAGCCAGCCCACAAGGCACTCCAGCCTATGAGCACTTCTTAATTACGGGGAAACCACTCCCCGCCAGTGAAGGAGAATATTGGGATAAGGGCAGGAAGGGTGGAGGGAGAGGGCAGGGTGCTTTAATTGGTCCCGCCCCCTTCTTATGGTGGATGCGTCTTGTTAGAGAGAAAAAGAAAAAAAAAAAAACAAACAAATACAAAGCATAAAACCAAACCTAAGAAACGATCCATTAACGGTGAGGAGAAAGTCTGCTTCTATTTCAACCTCAGCTTCCAAAATTTTCAATTTCGACTCCCCAGCCCTGCAAGTACAGGGACTTGCAAGCTGTGGCTGCCCCATCCCTGGAGGGGTTCAAGGCCAGGCTGGATGGGGATTTGAGCAACCTGGTCTGGTGGGAGGTGTCCCTGCCCAGGGCAGGGGTTGGAACTTAGGATCATTGAATCATTTAGGTTGGAAGAGACCCTTGGGATCATCGAGTCCAACCATCAGCCCTACTCTACAAGTTCTCCCCTACACCAGATCCCTCAACACCACATCTAATCGACTCTCAAACACAGTCAGGGATGGGGACTCCACTCCCTCCCTGGGCAGCCCATTCCAGGGACTGATCACTCTTTCTGGGAGAAATTTGTTCCTAATGTCCAGCCTAACCCTACCCTGCTGCAGCTTGCAGCCATTCCCTCTCCTTCTATCACTAATTGCCCATGAGAAGAGACCAGCACCAACCTCTCTACAATGCCCTTTCAAGCAGTTGTAGAGAGTGATGAGGGCCCCCCTCGGCCTCCTCTTCCGCTTAAAGATCTTTAAGGTCCCTTCCAACCCAAACCATTCTGTGATTCTAAGACTCCAAGGGATCTACTCCACTCTCACGCAAACACACCTTCCCCAGGGAGCACAATTTTCCCCCTTTTTGTACTTTACTCACTCAAGCCCAATTATTTCAACAGGGAGAAGTCAGTTTTCCCCTGCTGCTGCCAAACAATTACATTTGGCTTGGGGGACAAAGGAGAGGGAAAAAAAGAAGTCAATGCAAATTAACAATGAATTAAGTACACATTCAAGGTTATTTTTAGCATAAGACAACCTAATAATTATGGTCACATATTGTTTGTATCCGAGTGGTACTTGTCTGCATTTTCCCTGTTACTTCCCAAACGCCCTTTTTTAATATGCAAAGAAGCAGATTTTTTTTTAGTGAGAGAGGGAGAAAAAACTTGTGTTTCTGGAAGCATTGAGCTGACAAACGGAAAAGCAAAAACCCTCCATACGTTACATCGCTGTAACACAGTCTTGTGTGCTGCTGTGCTGGTAAAGGGCCTGAAACCTGCCTGCAGTCCTACGGCTTCCACCACCTCGGCTCTGCAGGGGGCATCTTGGTGACTTTTTCCAGGGAATTCAGTGTTCTGTCTCTAGAGTGAGATTTCAGTATGGTTGTTATATTTTTTAGTCATGGAAACATAGAATTGTCTAGGTTGGAAGGAACCTTTAAGATCATCTAGGCCAACCATCAACCTAACTCTGATAAATAAACATCACTAAACCATGTCCCCAAGCACCATGTCCACCCAGCTTTTGAATACCTCCAGGGATGGTGCCTCCACCCCTTCCCTGGGCAGCACATTCCAAGGCTTAATAACCCTTCCAGTGTAAACATTTCTCCTAATATCCAACCTGAACCTCTCCTGGAGCAACTTGATGCCATTTACTCTTGTCCTGTTGCCTGGGGTTTGGGAGAAGAGACCAACCCCCTCCTCTCTACACCCTCCCTTCAGGGAGTTGTAGAGAGTGAGAAGGTCTCCCCTCAGACTCCTTTCCTCCAGGCCGAACAAGCCCAGCTCCATCAGGTTCTCCTCATAAGACTTACCCTCCAGACCACCCACCAGCTTCATTGTCTTTCTCTGTACCTGCTCCAGCACCCCAATGTCTTTTTAGTGGTAAGGGGCCCAAAACTGGATGCAGTACTGAAGGTGGGACCTCACCAGTGTCCTTTATTGTTTTTTTGAATAGTGAGGAACTGAAACATGGTCCTCAAATCTACATGAGATAAATAACCCACCTTTGGTCACTGCTAATGCAGAGACAGGCTCTAGCTGTGCAATACTGAAGTATCTCCACGCTCTCCTGCAGAAGGTTACCTGTTTTGTTTATGGGCCCACCTGCAGGACATCAGCTTAGCTCCTGGGTTTGCCATGTCTTGGCTTACCAGTGGCTTAAAGCAGCGTGAGTGATATGCTCCATGTTTAAAATCAAACTCAGAAATCTAAGGTGGGTTCCCAGCAGCATTGCAACACTCATGGCTTTGCGCTCCAAGACTGCTACGCTCAGCACCGGTGGGGAGCCATGAGTCAGGGTGGCTCACCGGTGCCGTCTGTACTGAGCGAGGGAAAAGGCAGCACAGGCATTTCTAACACTCAGTGTCACCAGAGAAAAGCAGGGGTGGAGCTCTGCTGCAAAGAACAGGGGCAACGGGAAATATGGAAAGTCACCCTGTATCACCGGCGTCACCTTTCCACCCAAAGAGCAAAGCCATGCTTGAGATGGACACGTTACCCCGCAGAGCAGAGAGGTTTCATGCTGATGCCAGCACGTGGGATGGGAGTTGGTGGAAAGGAGGCATGTGGGGCATCCTTCAGGGCACCCACCTGTTAGGGTTGTTCAGCCTGGAGAAGAGAAGGCTCCGGGGAGCCCCTTCCAGTCCCTAAAGGAGGGACTAGTTGTCAGGAAACAGAGCCATGGGGTAAGGGAAAATGGTTTTAAACACAAAAAGGGGAGATTGAGATTAGCTATCAGGAAGAAATGCTTTACTGTGAGGGTGGTGAGACAGTGGAAAAGGTTGCCCAGAGAAGCTGTGGCTGCCCCATTGCTGGAGGGGTTCAAGGCCAGGCTGGATGAGGCTTTGAGCAACCTGATCTAGTGGGAGGTGTCCCTGCCCACAGCAGAGAGCTGGAACTCAATGATCTTTAAGGTCCCTTCCAACCCATTCTATGATTCCCTGAACTCTGCCATCCTTCCAGCCCCACCACTGCCAAGCCCACAGCTTCCTTGGGCCAGGAGGCCAGCAGAGGACCTCCACCATCTCAGACACAGAGACGAACTCTCTCCACAGACAGATCCCTGCCCACCCACCCAGTGCTCATCAGCAATGCAACCGCCTGGCTGAAATCTGGTAAATCTTTACAAATCTATAAACCTTAGTTTAGTTAATGCATATTTAATTTCTCTGCTGCTAAGTTTATTTTGGCAACCACTGGGCCAGACCAGCAGCAGAAGAGAGCAGACACTCTGAATGAGTGTTTTCCCCAAAACAGAGCAGGTTCCCCACCCACAGTTATCATCTCTTCCAGGAGAAATGCTGTTGTGGCTGTGTCCATTACTGATTGCTGCACTTCCCATTACCTACCCCTGTCCCAGAGGCAATTCATAAAGTGGATACTTGGCACATACCTTCAAAAATATATCAAGCTCTGAAGAAACACAATATTATCTGTCTGGGTTTCTTTGCTTCTCTGTTCCCACCAGCTTTTTGGTCTCTAGGAGCTTCCAAGGACACTTACTGCTGTCACATAGGGGGTGTGGAGTTTTCTCATTTAACATGGGATGCTGGTGCAAAGAGTGCACCGTGTGGCAGTCACACAGGGATTGACCGATGCCGCTGCCACATGTAAAACCAAGGTGTGAATCATAGAATAGTTGGTTGGAAGGGACCTTTAAAGGTCATCCAGTCCAATCTCCCTTGCAATGAGTAAGGAACATCTTCAACTAGACCAGGTTGCTCAGAGCCCTGTTCAACCTGACCTTCAGCGTTTCCAGGGATGGGGCATCCACCACCCCTCTGAGCAACCTGGACCAGGGTTTCACCATGCTCAGAGTAAAAAAATTCTTCCTTATATCTAGTTTAAATCTTCCCTCTTTTAGTTGAAAGCCATTACCCCTTGTCCTATCACCATTACCCCTTGTCCTGTCGCAACAGGCCCTGCTCAAAAGTCTGTCCCCATCTTTCCTGCAGGCCCCCCTTTAAGTACTGAAAGGCAACAATAATGTCTCCCTGGAGCCTTCTGTTCTCTGGGCTGAACAACCCCAAATAGGGGGTTTCCCAATTAGGAAATTAGTAGGGATTCCCAAATAGGAACCTTTTGGACAATTTTTTTTTGCTGTTGTACTTCATTCATATTTTTTCTTCTCTTTGAAATCGTTCCTTGTCATGCCTAATGAGCTGACCAAAAGCTGAGACATGTAAAGACATCTGCAGAAGGGCTTCTTGAGGACTAAAAGCCTACGGTGCTGCACACCAAACCCGATCCAGCAGCTGAAAGATAAGCCAGGGTAACAAAAAGGGTTTGTTTGTTTTGTTGTTTTTTTTTAAAAAATAAGGACCTCAATCTTGATCTTGGTCACCTCTTGGCATCACAAGCAGAAAGAGGGGGAAAAGGGGTGAAGCAGAGGGACAGTGGCTGCCAGACACTAGAAAAATGACGAAGTACGGCTTCAGAGAGGGTGAGAGCGAGCATGGGCGAGCACATCAACTGCTCCAAACATCTCAAACCATTTATTTTCCATCCAGAAACGCCCTGCCCCATTTCACTCTATGGCAAAAGGCAGTTTTGCCCAAGTGCTGGAGGCCAGGAGAGCCCTCACTGGTGGCTTTGGGGCCGTGGCAGGGATCCGCCTGACGCGCTGAACACAGACATCATCTAAATACAGGGGTGTTCTTACAGAGCTTTTCTCACCAGGTTGCTTTTCCCTTGTTAAACGAGCATTGCTGCACTACTGCAAACTCCAACGCTGTGTCATTGACAGCGTTACAAATAACAGGCTATTCCCCAGCCTGGCACTGCTGTCCCCTGTGCGTGTCACCTCACGGGGAACTGGAAACCTGTTTTGCTGCAGCCATTGCGGAGCAGTGCAAGGAGAAACAGCCTGAAGGTGCTCCCATGAGGTGCACAGAGGGATGGGGCAGAATGGTGCTCAGCTCTGACTTGCCGAGACCACCCCAACACCCATAGCGGGTAGATGGATGGAGCCCCATGGACATGTGCACCAGACACCTGAAGAGAACCCCAAAGGGTCCACACCAGGGCAGCCACTGGTGATGGAACAGCTCAGAGACCACCTAACATGGGCCAACTGGTCACATGCACGCACAAACCCCTGATTTTTATTGTTTTGTGCTATAAAACCAGCATCCAACAAGGAAAAGGGAGGAGGGGGCAGTAGAGCTTGTGGAAATCACATTGCCAAGTACTTATAATTTTTTTCCCTTCCCCTTTGAGGACTGCAATTGTCCTCCTAACTTCAGAGGAAGAGGCTGGGGAGGAAGTTTTGATGTCAGGCACTTAAATATGAGGGGCCTGACTCAGCCACGGTGCCTCCTGGGACTTGTAGTCAGATCTTCTCCCACCCCCCCCACCCCCAAATTGTTTTTTCTGGCACAGCTCCACAGCACAGTAACGCTGCCCGTGACACAGCACCAGCCCCATCCCAGTCTTCCCCACCTGCAGGGACAGGGGACAGGGGGACGCCTGGATTTTAGTTGCTATGAGACAGCCCGGGGGCTGCTCAGGATCCAAACCTTATGGGATTTGGCCAGAACATCTCAGTTTTCTTTCACGCTCTTCCCCCCTCTCGCAGAATTCCCATGGAAACAAAAACAAAGCTCTCGCTGTTTGGGTTTAGCTGGGTTTGTTTTTTTCATCCTCTTGAGGAGGGGTGAACTAAATTGGTAAATGGAAAATCTAAAACCAAAAAATAAATATTTAAATTAAAACAATAATATATGTATGGAATAAAACATGAGACACCGCTTCTAGCTTGATCTTCTCTGCAATCTATGTCACCCCTTTACAGCCTGAGGGGACAGAAACGGGCCTCAGAGCTAAAATAATACAGTATTTCTTGTATGGCAAACTCCCTTTTGGGCAGGAAAAAGCCCAGTCCCAACCCCTCCCAGCCCTTTGCTCCCTGGCACATCCTCCTGCAGATACCCGGATGCCACCCTGTGGCAGCCACCCCATGCAGCCACCTGGGGACATGGGCTGCGGGACAAGGCACAGCTTTCAGGGAAAAGAAGGAGAGGAAAAAACAAAAAGAAGAAGAAGGAAAAAAAAAAAGATAGAAAAAGGAGTGGGGTTTTTTTTTGCAGCAATTCATAAAACTTAAAGGAATGCCAAGCACGTCAGTGTATGAAGCACAGTATGTGGAGGAAGGAGAGAGCGCAAACCGTCTCCGTATGGTGTTAAGCTAAGACACATACTGGCTTTCTATTTAAAGCCCTACAGTAGCATGAAGGACGGGTTTGAGGGAGCTCAACAAGTCCGTCTGAAAACAATTTGCATGGTCCTCTCTGCCGCAGGATCTGGGCACCTGACAGCTTTTCATGACGGACCATTCCCAGGGTACGACCCACCTTTACCTGCTGGAGAACCGAAGTCCAGATCTGGAAAGGTGTTTAATGAACCACAGAGACCAGTGTGACCTCCCTGAGGTCCAAAGCAGCTTTGGGATGGGGACACCAGCCCGCAGGGTGCTCGGTGATGCTCCTTTTTTGCAGAATCACAGAATGGTGTGGGGTTGGAAGGGACCTCTGGAAATAGTCTACTCCAACCCCCCTGCGAAAGCAGGTCCACCTAAAGCAGATTGCAGAGGAACGTGTCCAGGTGGGGTTTGAATGGCCATGTTCCTATGCAACCTGTGCTAGGCTCCCTCCTCCTGGTTAGAGGTGCAACCCTGGCTGTGCTGAAGACAAGGGTTTTGCTACCAATACTGGGTACCCAAACCATCCTTGGCATGGCCAAACCATCTTTCCTCCCCCTACCAGCACCACCAAACTGTCCCCTGCCAGGAGGGAGCAAGAAGAAAACAAGAGACAACACAGCACTGGGGCTTGGGGTGGGTATACCTCCTTTCTCCCTCAGCTACCTCAACGGCACTGTGTCTAATGTATTCCAAGATGCACTTCATTAAATGGTGAATCCCATGTTTTAATCATTCATCCATAACAGGTTGTCAAGTGGGTACGTTATTATTAGCAACAGGAAAGGAACTAACTGAAATATCCTTGAAGTATGTGGTGAGCACTTGAGTAAGGGTTAAGTAACGAGCATTTCTTTAGCGAGGAATCCAAGCAAGAGGCGCTCCACCCATTTTGTGAACAGACAAAGGCTTACATAAGCTGGATGTTACATAAAATCCTAAAATTGGGAGCTGGAGAACTCCCCCCCACACACACCTTTGGATGGCAGCACTCCTGCAGCCCACATCCACCTGAGCTGACACTGAGGGAGCTGATGGCCAGGTCTGGAGCTGGTGGGAACCAGCAGGACAGACGGACACATCCTGCCTGCCGGGCGACGAGTCTGGATTTGCCCCAAGGCTGCTCTGGAAATGGCCCGTACAAGCACACACCTCAAGGGGCTTATCAGTACAGGGATGATCAAAGAATATATTTTTTATATATATATATATATATATATATGTATATATATATGGATGAATGTTTCTGTTCATGTGCAGCACCGTGCTGCAACACATTGCAGGTGAAGAATTTATTTTGCAGCTCCAGATGCTGAAATAAGCCCTAGCCTGAGATTTAATGTCTGCTCAATCGTGGTCCCAATCCAGTACAGNTATATATATATATATATAAAATATGTTCAGGCCAGGCTGAACACCATCTGATCCCAGGGGGCCATCCCACGGGAATTACATCTGAACCTGAGGAAAGAGTAGGCCAACGGGACATGGCCATGGGGAAACATCCGCGGGGCTCTCCCTTCCTCCAGGGATTTGCAAGCAGGGGATTTTCCAAGCCCAAAGTGCTGTCTTTGCAATTTTACAGTGCCTGACAGCTATTCCTTTCAATAATCCTTTCAATTCCTTCAATAATTCCTTTCAGGTCAGGTTTTGAGTTCATGTGAACTTTCAACTTCTGCAATATTATGCAACAAAACCCACCACAATTTACTATCATTTATCTGCAGAGAAAAGGGAATCTGCCTCTTGCAAAATCAACTACTGCAGCTGAAACAAAGGCAGGCTGGCAGGGGGTGTGAGCTCTTCATCAGGTCTTGGATGCCTGAAAACCCATCAGTCTCCAGACAAATCATCTGCCTCAAGAAAGAAGTACGTTTTTTTCTCCCTTCCATCCCAACTTACAAGGCTTCTGCTCCACCAGGCAGACAACTGACTCAGCCCTCACCAGTGGCTACTTCCTAGACATGAGGTTAAAAGAGAAAAATGTCACAAAAAAAGAGGATTTACAATTCTATTCACTGTGTTCAGTTCTGGGCCCCTCACTACAAGAAGGACATTGAAGTGCTGGAGCATGTCCAGAGGAGAGTCACCAAGCTGGTGAGGCGTCTGGAGAAGAAGTCCTATGAGGAAAGAGTGAGTGAACTGGGCATGTTTAGTGTGGAGAAGAGGAGGCTGAGGGGAGACCTCCTTGCCCTCTACAACTGCCTGAAAGGAGGGTGTAGCGGGTTTGGTGCTGGCCTCTTCTCTCGAGGGAATAATGACAGGACTAGAGGAACTGGTTGGAAGTTGCAGCAGGGGAGGTTTAGAGTGGATATTAGGAAGAACTACTGTACTGCAAGAGTGGTCAGGCACTGGAACAGCCTGCCCAGGGAGGTGGTGGAGTCACCATCCCTGGAGGTATTAAAGAAACGAGTAGATGTGACACTTTAGGGCATGCTCTAGTGGCCGAGATTGCAGGGTTGGGTGGTTGTTATTATGGTGGGGTTTTTGGGGGTGTGATGTTGCTGGTGTATGGGTTGGGGTTTTTGGTTTGTTTTTTTTTTATGTGTTTGTTGTTTGGTTTTGTTTTCAGGGGTTTTGGGTTGTTTTTTTCTGTTTTGTTTATGGTTGGACTTGATCATCTCAAAGGTCCCTTCCAACTGTGAAGATTCTGTGAATCTGTGATTGATTCTGATGGAGGTATCAGATGTGGTTTCATGAGACATCAAGGCAGGGAGAAGGGGGGCGGGGTGGAAAGTAGGGGGAGAAAGATCCTGTGGGCCAGGCAGAGTGAAAGGAATGGGGAGTTACGCTCTGGACTACAAGGGGGCTATTCATTCTGGTAACCAGTTTGCTCTGCGGCACTTGTAGAAACATGCCAGGGCTGCTGTGGGATCCTGCCTGCCCTGCCTTGGCGTTCCTGATTTTCCCTAACCTTTGCTCTAAATTCCCAGGGAGCTGCATGGAGGGAATCTGGATGCAGCTCCTCCTGCTTCTAGAGCATCCTCCCCACCTGCATCCCACAGACCTCCCTGGGGTTTCTTTTAAGGAAAAGGGAGACAGAAGGTGGGCAGGAGGAGAAAATGAAGCAATGGAATGCAAGCTGTGTCTGACCCACCAAAAAAAAAAAAAAAAAAGGGAAAAAAACCCCAACCCCAAACAGAATAGCCTGGCTTTGGCTTCTATCATGTTATTTATCTCGCTTCAGAATTAAATCCAGATGGCATAGATAAGACAGTGGTGACCCCTAGTGCCCTCTCCAGCTGCAGCTTCCACTGTTATTGCCTGTATTCATATTTGAGCCTAAAAAAAAGGCCAAGCAAGGGAAGAAGCAGCACCTTTCAGATTTGCTCTTCATTCACAAAGCCTCCCTCTCTCTCCTTTCAGAAACAGAATCTGATTTTCTCTCCCTCCTTGAACTCTCTCACTGTGAGGCATTCACTGCAGCATCTCTTTGTCGCTGTTGTCTGGGAAGAAAATTAAACAAATTTACTTGTCTAACAACTCATTATATTCCTTTGATTCTATCAGAGTACACTTATGCTTATTATACTTACAGAAAAGAAAGAAGAACCTATTTTGCCAACTCCAGGCTTGTCAAGAGCTAAGAACAAGAGCTAAGAACAACCATTCAAACTCCTGAGAAGAGACCTTTGTCCTGTATGAAGTGTATTTTGCAGCACCAAGCCACTGAAAGGAGCAAGTCTTCCCTGTGACAGCCATTGCTATGCACCATTATGGGCTTTTTGTTTCCAGCAATGTCAAAACTCACTGTTGCTGTGACTCAACCCGCACCAGACGTGCCCTGCTCCCTGAGCTGCAGGGTCCTTGTCTGCAGGGGGGCTTTTCCTGGTGTTGACATAAGGGAACAACACTTCTTTCTGAGAAAAAAGTCTTAAAGACACCTCCTTGCAGCTCACTTTGGGAGGCAGGATTTTCCTTGAGGAAATAAAACATCTTTAGCATAAACCTGAAAGATCTTTATCTTCCTGACAACGAGGGGCTTTGGGCATCTCCCCTCCTGCAGGGCACCACCCCAATGCACCACTCTCAGGGATGGGGCTGTGCTTCTCATCCCTCGGCACTGCCAAAATTCACTTTTTTAATAGGAACTTGTCACTGTCTCTTCTTGGCCAGAGAAACCACCCTCTGACGGCCTCCACAGCGACGCCTCCTTCCTCAAGAGAGCAGCAAACGCCCCTGCACAGCCTCATGACCCCACCACAACGTTGTCTCATGTCTCTTCAGCTCTGTTTCCTCCCAGCCCCTCATACAGGCTTCAGCATTGGGGGCAATCACCTCAGCACCCCTTGTGCTGCATCACACTGGCCTCACCGTAGCTCCACGGTCCCCAGAGCTGCCACCAAGTTGCACCCTCACCTCTCAAGCCCCAAGAACCATGCAGCACTTCACAAACCAGCAAGTAATTCCCCAGCCCAACATCAGGAACCCCTTCCTGGGGCTGCCTTTGGACCCCCAAGCTCTGCGTGGAGCATGGCGTGGCTCTCCTACCCCACATGGCAGATACTCACTGTGCCAGCCCGAGCTCCTCGGTGCGATCACCATGCCGCCGGCACCTCCTTCCCCTTTCGCTACCCGCCAGCCCCTTTCTTCACCAGCAACAACTTCCAGGTCTCAGCTTGCCCTTCCTCCCCAATATCTCCTCGCTTTCGCACAGATCCCCTGGTCACTCGTCCCCAGACTTCCTTCTCCTAAAGCCTCTGGGCTTCTCACGACCTTCTCCACCCTCTCGACCCTTCTCAAGGAGCCTTGGTGGCTTTTAGAGCTGGGATTCAGCCCAGCTGGGGATGGATCAGGGGGAGGTGAGGCTGGGCGATGCCTCTGACAAGGGTTTTACTCATTGCAGGGCCGGGCGAGGAGGCTGTCACTGAAGCAACTTTGGTTTTTTTTCCCAATTTTGGTGCAAGTTCTTTATCTGTTCTAGACATAACATCATTGTGTGTGTGCCCACTCTCCAAATCATTTCCCCCTGGTTTTCCATCTCTAGGTGCACACGTTCACTTGTTTAAATGAAAAGCAACAGTTTCCGAGTTGAAGCTCCTCCTGATGCTTTATTTTTAGAGTGGGGTTCAAGGGGGGAGATAAGGAAGCACACTAGTCATTGCCTAACTTTAAGTAGGCTTGATCTACTATAAATCTCATTCTCTTTTCCTGTACAGGGCTGGGATATCCTGTGCTGCCCAGCATACCACCAACTCGGCGCTGCTATGAAATAGGGCACTATGAAATCTCTCTCCATAGTGCACCTATCTTTCTATAGGTGCATTTTTTAAAATAGTGTGTTTTTTCTCTATATTCTCATTTTTGCTTGGGGGTAGCTCTGTCGTTTGCTGCTCTGCTCTGCATCTACACCAACTCCATCAGGCTTCCATGTGCCTATCGCTACTGCCAGTATTAATCCTGAATAATTTTATCTAAACTCTGGCTTCGTTACTCACACTATTAAAATGCTCACAATTGGCCCATCCCTTTAATTTCTGATTATCAGCTTTTTGCACACTTTTGCAATTTGCTACTTTCCTGGTTCCTCACATCCTTTCTGTCCTGGTTTGAGGTTGGCTGAAACCACAACATTTTCTTATATTATTGGAAAGACATTCCTGTGAAGGGAAAATGCTTTCTTGGATGCCACTTGGATGTCACCTGGATATCAGCATCCAAACCAGGCAAAGCTGGATTTGACACAAATCCAGTCAGTGAAAGAGTCCATCATCAGGTGAGGATGGAGCCTTTGGGAGGCAGGATTTTCCTTGAGGAAATATAACATTTTTAGCATAAGCCTGAAAGATCACCATTCAAAATGCCTTTACACAGGACTGGAGGTTTTTTTCCTTCCAAAGGCTACTTCTTCAAGGAAACTATAAATCCTGTGGCTCGCCTGACACTACAGGTCAGACCGGATGATCAGAATAGTTTACTCTGGCATTCATACTTAAAAACTTACAAATATCTGGGCAACTGCAGCTGTATCTGGCAGAGAGATGGTCAGACAAGATAAAGGAGCCACTGCTCCTGGCATTAAATGCTCTGAATTTTTGCCTACAGTCCTGCCGAGACACCTCCTTCTCCCACAGCAACTAGTAAATGCAGCTCCTTTTACTTGTTTTCCTTTCTATCTGAGCTCTGCTAAAACTTTCAAAACTTTGCTAAAACATCTTAAATCACTTCACCTCTGTCTTCCTGGTGAGGGAGAGCTCGTGTTTTACCATGACTGTTACAGAATCACAGAATCTCAGGGATTGGAAGGGACCTTGAAAGATCGTCTAGTCCAATCCCCCTGCTGGAGCAGGAACACCTAGAGCAGGTCACACAGGAACGCCTCCAGGTGAGTTTTGAATGTCTCCAGAGAAGGAGACTCCACAACCTTCCTGGGCAGCCCCTGCCAGTGTTCAGTCACCCCCACTGTGAAGAAGTTTTTCCTCATATTTAAGTGGAACCTCCTATGACTGTTGTTGCGTTAGTGTCTCCCTGGTTTCTGACTCGTGTAAATCAGAGGATGATTCACTTGGAGGAGTTTGTTGGGGGCTCCAAAGAAGAGGAGACACTGCCAAGTTGGAGGCAGCTCTCAGACTTTGTTCCTTAACGTGCTCCTCAGTAGCTTTCCCTGAAGTCCCCATGCTGGGGCCATGGGGCTTAAAAGCCAGGATGGCTCTGTCCCCTCCTGCCACTGCCCTGTCTCCTGGTAGCCCATGGGCTGGGTGACCGGAGGAAAGGGTATTTTCATATCACGGCCCATTGGATGTATCAAACAGGGGGAGGGGGGAAAATGGGTGTTGAGCAAATCATGAAAGTTTCAAGGCACCATGAGCTGGGAAACCCCACAGGCTCTGCAGGGGATGCAGAAGGAGCAGGAGCCGACACAGCTGAATGCAGGTGTCTGAGGTGGCCAGAAAGTCACAGAATGGGGGAATTGTCAGAGTTGGAAGGGACCTCTAGAGCTCATCCAGTCCAACTCCCCTGCTAAAGCAGGATTGCCATCACTCAGGGCTGCATCCAGGTGGCACTTGAAGGTCTCCAGAGAATGGGACTCCACACCCTCCCTGAACAGCCTCTGCCAGGGCTCTGGCATCCTCACAGAAGTTTTTCCTCATATCTGAATGAAACATCCTGTGTTCCAGCTTGTGCCCATTGCCCCTTGTCCTGTCACTGGGAACCACTGAAAAGAGTCTAGCTCCATCCTCCTTCAACCTACCCTTCAGATACTTAGAAGCATGAATAAGGTCCCCCCTCAGCCTTCTCTTCTCCAGGGTAAAGAGTCACAGCTCTCTCAGCCTTTCCTCCTCAGGGTGATGCTCCAATCCCTCCATCATCTTTGTTGCCCTACACTGGCCTCTCTCAGGTAGTTCCCAGTCTCTCTGAACTACTGCACCCAGAACTGGATGCAGTTTTCCAGTTGTGGTCTCACCAGTTCAGAGAGAGAATGGTGTCCCTCCAACCTACTGGCCACACTCTTCCCTACACAGCCCAGGATTCCACTGGCCATTTTGGCCACAAGGGCACATTGCTGGCTCGTGGATAGTTTACTGTCTACTGGGACCCGTAGACTCTTCTCCTCAGAAGCACTTTCCAGCAGGTCAGCCCCCAACCTGTATTGGTGCCTGGAATTCTTCCTCCCCAGGTGCAGGACACTACACTTGCTCTTGTTGAACAGTGCTCCAGCCTGTCCCCCAGAAAAGGACCGGACACCCTGTGGCATTGCACAGCAAATGTGTGCAGACACACGGGGGGGAAATGCAGGACAGAGAAGGTGGCACCCCTCAACAGAAGTCAGACAAAATGTGTGCCTTTATTTTTCCTTCAGAGAAACCTAGCAGGAAGCATAAAGCTAAGTCTCAAAAAAAAAGTTATTTTACTCTTTAAGAAGCACACAGGCAAAAAGGGCAATAAGAAATGCTGTGAGCTGCCTTTCCAGAGTTTAAACCAAACACAAAACTGCCATCTATCCCAGTTCCCCAGTGCTCTGCTCCCAGTTTGCTCAAGCCCTCCACTAAATCCACTAAAACAGACAGCGTAATTCTCTATGCCTCTTTTTTTTCCCCCAGATTCCCAGTCATTTTGCACAGTCGGAGTAAAACATGGGAAACCAGGCTTCCCCATAGGGCGAAAACCAAAAGAAGGAACAAGAAGTGACTCCCCCTCTGTCCTGCCCCCCAAACAATTAAAGAAACACAAAACCTTGCGCGCAAAACCCCGGACCTCAAAGAGAGCAGTGCTGGGGGTATGTTCTCACCTTAATTCCTTCCATAAACCCAGGAAGATGAAAGTATGACAAATCACAGCATGCTCAGCAGTTGGAGATACCCAAGGGTACAACACAGGATGAGTGGCCTTCACCTGGAAGGCTTTTTGAAGGAAAGAACTGGACATGGGTGTTTATCTGAGGTTGGGGATGGTCTGCTGAGCAGCATGGTGGTTACCAATGTGCACTGCAATGCCCGTTTGCCTGGTTAACCCACCAGGTCCCTCTTGCAACAGAGGAAAACGTTAAAGCACTGAAAACCTTTGCATTTCATCCAGGTTTCGTACCCTCTCGGCTGGCAGTCGGTGTCCCACCATAGGTTTGTGAAAGTTATTCACAAATACATAAAGAACACTAGCAAACGCTGCAACCAGTGGGACGCAGCCTCAGAGGTGTCAGTCAGTATTAAACCTTTGAATGAAAGTGGCTGTGAAGTGCCAAAATTACCCTGGTTTTATCCTCTGTCACACTCACTGAGTGAACAGGAACCTAAGCCACAACCGGTTCTTCAGCAATCTGTCTCATAGAGCAGCCCATAACGTACACACAGAGACGGGCAGTTTGGGTTTTACTTTCCCTATTTTTTAACTTTGTTTTTTCTAACGTTCTTTGTCATTATTGTTTTGTTGTTTTTTTTTTTTTAATTTCTGCCAGCCCCTAATGGATGCTCAGTTATCTCAGAGCAGCTGGAGGAAGGTCATTGCTGGGAGTTTTTCTGGCTCTCCCGCCTCTAGATGAGTGACAGGGGTCTGAGAGGTTTGGTCAGCACCTGCTCCGTATCTACTGTCCACGCTACCAGCTGAGGAGGACTCCAAAGGTTTCCGTGCTCATACATTAAGGGTTGGCCATTTATTTGGGGTCAGGGCACCACTCCTGCCACTATTCTGGCCAGATCTATATGTAGTCCAAAGCATTTACTTGGAATTTGCACAGAAAAGCTGCTTTTGGAAGACACTTGCTTCCAAATCTTTGGGTTCTCCCCGTAACCAAACATCCCTGGGCTGGTTTGAGCGACTGAAGGTTGGGGCTGGGCGTGATTCAGAGCTGTATTTATTGTTGACTTAAGTAACCCAGGGCTTGCCATGAGCAATCTGCCCATTCCGGAGCCAAACAACCTCCTTATCTCTCCTGGCAGCACCATTCCTTCAGCATTTAAAGCAAAACCACTCTTAAAAGTCAGGAATGGTGTTAAACGGATGAAGGAGAGGACAAGTTCATACCACCTTTTCCTGCTGCTAGTAGAATTCCCAAAATTAAACCTCGTGCCAACACCCCAGCAAACTCCTTATCCAGCCAGCACTTACCTGAACTAACTTCAAGAGGAAGTCCCCAGAAATGAGGTGACAACACTGTGCTGGGACGTTAATCCGTGAGACGCAGCCAGCAGCGTGAAATCCCCGCACCGCAGCGTGGATACAGCTATTCCCAGAGCCCTTCTGGAGCCCACGGAGAGGAGCCCCTCTTCAGGAGGCGTCTGACCCCACCAGGTGGGTGAAATTAGGAGATGAGTAGGTGAAGATACGCCAGCAGCAGCCTCGGGTCGCCCGCCACCACTCCAGCTCTCGGGCGCTTCCTCTTTGCGACGTCACTTTGGTGTCACCACACTGAAAGACCAAAAAGCAAGCGGCTCACACAGCCTTTGGTTTTGGTTTTTTGGTTTGTTTGTTGTTTTTTTTTTCCTTCTCCCCTCTAAATAACTAGTTTAATTTTTACTGTTTTAAAGCTGGGAAGGAGTGACTTTTTATCTCGGAGCAGTGGGGGAAAAAATTGTACAATACTCCTGCATCTAATCATACGGAATGGAAAGGAAAAAATCCCCTGCAGTTTTCACAAAAGCAGGGAAAAAGTAGGACTCTGGCCACCTGCTCTCATCATAATTTTTAACAGATCTGTGCCACAAGGTTGGTGTTACTATTTTAAAAGCAGGTGAACAGAGTTAAGGAAGTGATGGCAGAGGAAAAGGTGCTTCGGGATCCCAAGTTCTGGCTCAAAACCCCCAACTCTCAATGTGGGGTGCTTATCTGGTATGAAACCACTTGGCTACTCCAAATTTGCTAAAATATCTTGACAGGGTAGCTCTGCTTTTCTTCTGCTGCCCATCTGGTCCCAGAGGAACCAAGCCCATACAGCATCCGGTCCCTTGGGAGACACCCCTGGCTCTGGAAGGCTGAGAATAACCTGGGGAGGGAACACACTGCCACCCTAGGATGGTTGTGGCAGATCTGGGTGACCAAATATCGATTTCCTTGCAACCGACCACTCCTTGTGTGGCCCCTCTGGGTTTACATGTGTATATCTCACCCAGCCATCAATCTACTACATCAATCAATCAGGCTCTTTACAGCTGCCTGGATATAGATTAACTAGAACTAAATTGCTTGAAAGGGCATTGTAGAGATGTTGGTGCTGGTCTCTTCTCACAGGCAATTAGTGACAGAACAAGAGGGAATGGCTGCAAGCTGCAGCAGGGCAGGGTTAGGCTGGACATTAGGAAAAAGTTTTTCACAGAGAGAGTGGTCAGTCATTGGAATCAGCTGCCCAGGGAGGTGGTGGAGTCACCATCCCTGACTGTGTTTAAGAGTAGATTAGATGTGGTGTTGAGGGATCTGGTGTAGGGGAGAACTTGTAGAGTAGGGCTGATGGTTGGACTTGATGATCCCAAGGGTCTCTTCCAACCTAAATGATTCTATGATTCCATGAAACTATAACAACTATAACAATAACAACTATAGCTATAACAACTATATAACTATAACTATAGCTACAACTATAACTAAAGATATAATCCTGAGCATTGCATAAGACGGTCACTGAATGACAGCCTTTTGGGGAAGGGGTAGCAAAGGTTAGTGTGGTGTTAGTGGCTGAGCTTCACCAACTAAAACTTGCTTCACCCAGCATGGAGCACAAGGAGGCTTCTCTGGCAACGGCAATTAGTAACCAGCATTATCTGATTGCTCTCCACAGCAATTGCACTTTGTTGTTTTCCTCCGGTGCGTGACAGGGCAATGCCCTAACTGGAGGGGGGTGCGATACCTTTCACAGATTTGCCCTCGGCGAGTGGGGATGTTTCTCACAGATGCTCCAGGAGTGCTTGGTTCGGGGTTTTTGAAGGGTTGTCTCATCTTCACTCTGAATCACTTTTCTATCTTCGCGTTCCTGACACGGCGGCTTTTGTTGGGCCGGTGGTTCAGGCTGAACCTGCAGAGCGAAACCCTCCTGAAGCTGCATTTAGCACTGAAAAGGAATGCTGAGATTCATAGGACTGTCTATGGGGGGACCTTTAAGATCATCTGGGCCAACCATCAACCTAACTCTGACAAAAAACGTCACTAAACCATGTTCCCGAGCACCATGTCCACCCAGCTTTTGAATACCTCCAGGGATGGTGCCTCAACCCCTTCCCTGGGCAGCACATTCCAAGGCTTAATAACCCTTTCCATGTAAATGCTTTTCCTAATATCCAACCTGAACCCCCCCTGCCACAACTTGAAGCCATTTCCTCTTGTCCTGTTGCCTGTGACTTGGGAGAAGAGACCGACCCCCCCTACACTGGTTACACTCTCCTTTCAGGGAGTTGTAGAGAGTGAGAAGGTCTCCCCTCAGCCTCCCTTTCTCCAGGCTGAACACCCCCAGATCCTCATAGGGCTTATTCTCCAAACTCCTCCACCAGCCTCCTTGCCTTTTTCATGTTTGCATCCCAAAGTCCCACTGCTTTTTGAAAGCTCTGGAGATACCATGCTGCTCGTTACTCACCTCCTCTGGCTCGCTGGAAACCAAGCCTAACCTCTCTGTGCCAGCCTTGGACCTTTCAAGTTGCCAATGACGTAGTCTGCTATCTGATTTTCGGGAGATTCCTCGTGACACAGTCCTGAGCGCTCAGCTTGCCAAGCAGATTTTAGAAGGATGTCAGAAAAGGAAGAACTTTGACTTCTGATTGCAGACACCAGAGATGAGGAGATTACGTGCCCCTCACCAATAGGTTTGTTGAGGGTGGTATGGCGAGTAATGACTTCACTGAGTGAGGCAGCACTCGCTCAGCGATCGTCTGGGCAAGGACTGGCTTTAATTAGGAACGCTAAAGCTTGTTAAGTGACTGAGTGCGGTGCTGAGTCACTTCACATGAAACGGCATGGACACTGCTTAGGGCCATGGAGTTGAGTCCATCCTCTTGGAATCTTTCTGGAGACTGTTCCCCAGGGAGGAGGAAGCCAGCAGAGTGCTTGGCATCGCAGCGGGTACCACAAACATGTCTGGCCAGAGGCTAAAGAGGAGGATTTTGTGGACTCCCAAGAACAGACATGCTGAGATGTCTCATGGAGACAAACAGCTTGCAGGGGACATTTCTTCCATCTCATGCAGCCTCTAAAACACTTTTTAACACCAGCCATCCCTTTAAACAGCACATTTTTGCTTGGGACTTCGCAGTTCTAAGTAAAAGGAAGCAGTGCCTTCAGCCCCGTGACCTTACCATGCTCCCCCTGATGTGCCCAGAGCTCTGAGCGAGCAGAGACTGTGCCCAGGTGGATGCAGAAGGGTCTGCCTTTACCTCTGCAGGTCCCTTCCTGCACACCCCGGGGGCAGCTTGTTCCAGGATGCCTTGTCCCACCCTCTGAAAGATGCTACAGAGCCAGCGAGCCTTGGTTCCCGGTTTGAGGGAGGATAAGGTGTCTTCTGGGAATTGTAGCTCCCAGGAAGCAGGAATTTGAAGCCTTCCTCGAAAGGCGAGCCAGGAAAGCTGGCTTCCCATGACCCTTTCCAGTATTCCAGCGCATTTTCCCTTGCACTGGAGTAAAGAGAGGGAAATTTTTCCTGGCAGCTCTGCCTGGAAATGAGCAGACTGCAGTAGGAAAACTCAAATGGGCTTAGGAGAATTAGACACCAAGGAAGAAACTCCTTCTGCCTTGATGAGGGTTGGAAAGGGCTGATATTTTCTGGACTCTGCAGCCAAAGGAAAATTAGCCTTGGGGTTCACAAAGAGGTATAAGGTCTGCTTGAGGAGAACACATTGGCTGGCCAGAGACCCAGGCACAGCTGAAGCCCTCATAGCTGAAGGGAGATGGAAATATCCTGGCAGAGGTGAAGAAAGTCACTTTGCAAAGAGGAGATGGAGAGTTTGGACCCCCACTTCCAACCGCCCGGTGGAGAAGAGCTCCTCTGCCCACTGCCTTTGCCCAGGGATGAGGCTTCAGGGCAATGCGTGCTGCCAAGCTGCTGAACAGCAACGGTGGGTACTGTATGAGGAAGAGCCTGTCAGTAAGAACCCAGACCTGCTGACAGAACATGCACAGGGCTTGCTTGTGGTTTACATGAGTTACCGCAGTGTTCATATTGATGAAAGAGGCAGAGGAAGTGTTTCTAAGGACAGCTGTGAAGAACTGAGCTCAGCACAGGACTCTGGCTGATAAATCAAAGAGTAGACACTATGTTTGCCCAAAACTTCAAGTGCTGTTTTTGGGAAAGTGGTTTACGTTCTCATTCTGGAAAAGACTATTACGTCCTTGTTTGTAAGAAGAGCTATCGTCCATTGGCTACGCCAAATTCAGTACAGTGTGTTCTGAGGGACATCTGCATGTGTTACCTAAAACTCCTGGAGACCACAGGAAAAACAACCACCTTTCCTTATGCTGCTCCAACCCACCTGCACAGCCACCTGCTCTGAAAACCAGACCCTTTGCTCCATGGCTGGTCTTGGCCCTGGGCTATACAGGTTCCAGTAGGACCAGGCTCTTGCTGGAAGCATACACTTTATGTGTAAGCAGCTCAGCTCTGGAGGTCTTGGTTTCATTACTGACTTTGCTTCTCCTGTGGCTTCTGAAGCATGTCCTCAGCACCTTCTCTGTGCCTGGCCAGAGGGCTCCACACACCCAGAGCTGCTTGAGAAACTGCTGTAATTTACCCCGCTCTCCTGGCTTGGGGTAGAGCATCAATGGGAGCATTGCACTAAATGCTGCAAATAGTAACCAGTGAAGACATTTATGAGCCTAGCAGGGCCCTGGGACAACAAAGGCTGGTTGATGGTAGCTCATTCGTTACCATCTGCACATATTGGCAGTAAAGCTGATGCCAGCAGTCAGAACCCCAGCCTCACAAAGACTTCTTAGACATTATTTTCCACTTTTACAAATTTAATGAGCTCTTTTCCCTTCAAGCAGCACAATACAACAATACTTTTCCAGGTAACCTAGCCATTTTCTAGTTAAAGAAGTGGAGAGAATGTTAAAACAGAAAAAAGCACACCTCAATTAAAACTGTTTTTTTCTACATGGACATTTTGGCAATTACTTCTTCTCTGACAGGAACAGCCTTTTTGTTTCGCACCACAATTCACGGGCTTCTAAGCCAGAACACTGATGGGTGAATTCTGGAAAGATGGAGTTCAATCCGAATCCCCACGTCTGTCTCTGGCAGAAGTTGAGATGGTAAAACCAGCCTCTTTTACCTGTTGAAAAAGAAGCTGTTGCCATCTCTGGTCAAAGCTGAATATTTCTATTTCAGCCTCTACCTGTGGGATCTTATTATGACAGAAATGCACTTCTGCCACCAGATATCTTTGTCATACATAGAGCTCTGGAAATCCTGTTTATACCCACTGTCACTTCACTGGGCTGCATTTGGGAATCATTCCTCTATTGCATGTGCAGTTCATTGCGAGTAATTCAAGATGGGGTTGCTTCAACTGAAAGTATGGGAGAGCCCCGTTGGACCACTGGATGCAGGGCAAGGAAGACAGAGCAGTGGGACACCCACCAGAAGCTCTCCCCATTGCCTCCATCCCTGGGACCTTGGGTTTGCCCTCCAGTGGTGTGGGGACAGCCAGAGGGCGGGCACATTTACCTTATATAATACAAGAATCATAGAATGGTTTGGATTGGAAGAGATCTTAAAGATCATCTGGTTCCAGTGCCCCTGCCCTGGGCAGGGACACCTCCCACCAGACCAGGTTGCTCCAAGCCCCATCCAGCCTGGCCTTGAACACTCCCAGGGATGGGGCAACCACATCTTCTCTGGGCAGCCTTTTCCACTGTCTCACCACCCTCACAGCAAAGAATTTCTTCCTGAGATCTAATCTAAATCTCCCCTCTTTCAGTTTAAAACCTGTACCCCTCCTCCTATGGCTCCACTCCCTGATCAAGAGTCCCTCCCCATCTCTCCTGTAGCCCCCTTAGGGATTGGAAGGCAGCAATAAGAAGTGCTAAAAGGCTCTGGCTCTTTGATAACAAGGCATCCAGAGAGTTGCCTTCTCCCATGAGCCCCAGCTCTCAGCCTCTGAGATAATACAGGCTGGCCTTTTCCTTGCAGCTGTATTGTTTTAGTGCTTGGAAAATAGCAGCAGGCTGAGCAATGAGTCATCTGTCACTAGATGGGGTTAAAGTCATTTCCGCTTTCTGTTGCCATGGGGAAATCAACGTCCTAAGATTTGTCCTTTCTCCCACTCAAACATGTGGGAGTAGAAAGTCTGAAACTCAGCAGGGCTAAACAGTTTGTTGGGTTTCTTTTAATTTTTGATATATTACCCCCCCCCCCCCCCCCCCCCCCNNTACCCCCCCCCCTCCCCATCCCACCACCACCTCCCTTATAAACAAACTTCCCTCCGTGGCCTTGCAGCCATCAGTCTGTTCCCGGAATCATCCAGTTAACAATGTCATTCCCCTTAGATTGCAACAAAAAATCCAGAAGCAGAGTTCAAGTAAATATTTGACATTCATATAGGAGTTGCTTCACGTTATCACTTACAAGAGTCTCGGTCGCTTGTCAAGTTTTATGCCTACATTCGAGGGGGTTATCAACTCAGTACCATACAAATAAAAGTCAAACTTCAAAAGAAAGTAAATTTAAAGTAGCAGCTCAGCCAGCATTCAACAATACAGTGAATAACAGAGACAGGAAAGAGGAAATTGCAGTAAGTAGTGTTTAAAAGCCTGGGTAATGTATAGCTTATATGAGCAGCAGCATAGCAACATCTAGTGTCGATCGGGGATATAGCCGAGAGCTTCATTAGACTTCAGACTTCGTCAGAGTTCATTAAGGGCAGCGGGATGAAATCTGCAGGTGGGGGAAGTGGGTTCTCCCAGACCACCACACCACCTCCCAGCCACAGCCCCTGCTCCTTCTCCCGTGTGTCTCGTACCGTGCCATTGTTTCACGCTCCGTGTCACCGCCTTCCTTAGCTTTGCAGAAGTGCAATCAATCTGGAAAGGCTCTCGATCTGCCTAGATCCTCCAGAAAATTTCCGTGGTTAGAGTTAAAAGCCAGCTCAACAGCTCTACAGGTTTAAGTGTGAGCCAGTGGCCAAAACTTTAGGCGTCTGAACTGATATTAAGAAATCAGTTCCTACCCGAGAGCTGAGGAGGTCACCAACGGTATTGTAAAACCAGTTAGACATTGCTGTCAAATGGGCAGAGTGCTCAGAATTACCCTTTTCCCTAAAAATGAGCATCCAAGCGTAAGGAGAGAAGGCTGTTTCCGCTCTCCTGAAGTACCCCAGGGATATGGGGATTACTGCATTACGCCCAGTTTAAGATCATCTAGAGAAAAACTGACGGGGGTGCATTTTGAATCCATCACTATACCCCATCTTCTCATGTAAAAGACACCGGATGCTCGAAGTTCCTCGCTACTTAGCTCCTTTGTAGGTACATACCATGAATTAATACTTGTTAGTTTTGATGAGTTAATTTTAACTTGACATTAGTTTGGGTTTAGGTTTGGTTTTTATTTTTTAGTTTAGGTTTAACTATTTTTAATGGTTTTGTGGAACTCACACGGTTTCTTTCCTGTAAACAAGCCCCTTACATCAGGGCTCACTGAGGACTATTTAAATAAAATAATTCCCCTCCTTAGATTACAGCTCCTATTACATGGGGTTTGCTTCACCTTCAGTAAAATAACCTCCCCCAGGTTTGCTCAAACAAAAGAAAATTCAGGAATGGCTGTTTTCCAAATCCAATTCTGTCTTGCAACACCCTGTGAGCAGATTTTGGGGTTGGGGTTGGGTTTTTTTGCCACGTTTAGGTTTATTACATGATCCAATTAGCATGACTGTGTAGGTGTGTGGAATGCACTGGGGGAGAGGAAAAACACAAGTGTACAAAATGCTGTTATCTAATTTGCTACGGGGACGGAGACCCGGATCGTTCTCCAGATGCTTTTCAGCAGGATTTTTGGGAGCGAGGAGTTGGGCAAGGAAAAACAAAGGGCATTCAAAGTCTACAGCAGAGGACATGGTAAGAGCAGGAAAGACTGAATGCCCCCTGATTTTTGTGACATAAAAAAATGAAATTTAAGAGAAGGCATTCATTCTAGAATTAATTAACTCTATACTCACGTTTGTTGCTTTTTGTCTCCAGATAAAACAATTCAGTAAAATTCAATGCCTGACTCAGGGCAAGGACTTGTCAGCTACACTGCTGGGCTCGCTCTTCATCCGAAAACGAAACACAACTTCTAATTAATAGCAAGAAACTACAGATTGTTAACCACTCCGGCTATGAGAAAGGCATTAGGGTGTCTGTCACAACCGGGCAGGCAGGACAGAGAGCAGAGCTCTGCTTCACCTTACTGAGACACTCACACTGCCCTGACCCAAACCGAACACGGGAAAACTGAGTTAACGTAGAGCTTTTGGGCTCCCTTTCTTCCTCCTGCATGCGAGAAGGAAGGACATTTTTCAAGTTACGTGTGATCCTGCAGAGCCTTTAACGGGGTCAGGCACTCAGCGCATCTGGCGCGCCGACCTCCTCGTTCGGGAACATTAAGTCATCCTCCGACTTGCGTTTCCCCAGTCAAGAATGTGTAGTTTTCCACGTGTCGCCTTACCGACTCACACACTGCCCAGAGATTAATACTCATTTCACAGGAGACTGGGCACATTTCAGAAAGCTGCAAGCCCCGCTAATTGTGTTTTAATTAAACTGGAAGCGGAATAGCCTTTGATAAAGGGGGCTGATGTTATTCGAATAAACACGCTCCACGCAGCTCGCTGCGCGACGCCATAAATCAGCTCAGTGCCGAATCCCATCATCAGAGGATCATCAAAGGCCTGAGTTCAGCGGTTAAATCACCAAAAGTGCCACCCTGCGCCACACAGAGGGGACGTTGTCACTGTGGTGGCCCCAAGAGCCACCACCGTGGGAGCTGGCTCAGCTCAAAGGGTGACCGTCCCATCTGAGTCTCCTTTAGGAAGATTCAGGATGTGCCCTGGGGCACGTAGGGGTAGCCAAAGCCACCCCCAGTGCTGGTGGCAGCACTCCAGTGGGGAGGCCACGGGTCTGAGATGAGCTGGATGGTTATCAGCAGCGTGCCCGGGGGATGGCACATGATAAAAGTACACAACACAATTGCTTTGCCTCCTGCAATCAAAATATTTGCAGTGGCAGGGAGGGAGAAACAGGGCTCCAGTCTGATGAGCAGTGGGAGGCTCCCTGCCCTAATCCCTTTGAAATCGAAGGCCTTTCCCCCATCACGCCCAGGCATAGATCCTAGGAACAACCCCCAGCCCCCAAAGCCCCTCTCAAAGCTCTCAGTGACCTTCTCTTTCACATCTGAGGCAATCAAAGGCACCAACAGCATTAGCCGAGCGATACAGTAGATCTCAGCCAAAGGCTGGAGCCTATTCCCTCTAAATTTCCCTGCTAAAAACACACTACACCAACGTTAGCTCTCCCTGAGGAGAAGGTGGTCCTGCTCTGGAGGACACATCCGTGTCCTGCAGAGGCTGCTGGCACCGAGTGGGACAGTTTCATGCTGGCTGCGATGGGCAGCGATGGAAACCAGCACCCCAGCTGCTGTCAGCAAGTCTCTGTCTCTCTCTGCACTGGGAAGTGGTCTGTCCTCTTGGGAAGAAGGATGAAGGAGGAATTCAGAAATCACAGGATGGGCTTTCTGCAGCTAAAAGCAAAGGGCAACAAGTCTGGAAAAAATAATCCCAACAACCAACCCAAAAAACACCAAACCCAACATATTCCTAAGGGTGAAGCAGCCTTATTTACTACACTGTGATGCCTTCTGTTTCTGTAGGAACGTCTGAAGATAAACAGACGAGTGCTTCATGGTGCCAGGTAAACAGCTCTCACATGCCATGGCTACGGTCTCTAAGGAGCTTCTGTTTATTATGAACCGTCTCTGCCCCAGCTTTAGCTACAAACCCTCGCAGGGAATCAGGCAGGGAGAGGCTCACAATGACACTGAAAAGCTTGTATGAACTTACCAAAGGGAAACTTATTATCTTTGGGATTGCAAGCTTTTTTTGCCTTTCCTTTCTTTCTTTTTTTTTCCACTGGAATTTTTGCTTTTCTTCTCTTTTTTTTTTTTCTTATAAGCCCTGTTTCTTTGGCTGGAGTGTTTGCCTTGCTGGTCCCATTTGGAATGGAGCTGTGGTAGGCAGAACAAAAGTGTTATCAAAGAAAAGATGTTAGTGATGCTACAGACACTTTGAAAAGTCAACTGCGTCTGAATTATTTATTTCCTAACTCCTGTGAACTCTCTTTGAACAGAGAAATGCTTGGAATTACATGAAAAATAGAGCAAGAGGCTCCCTGGAGGCTCTTGACAAGTTTTATATTTGCAGTAAATATTGCTATATTGATTATTATCATGAGCTGCTGATTTTTAATTTCCCTTTAGAGAGAAACCCCAAATTTCCTTTTTCTGAACTAAATCTGGACTGTTAAGAGGGTATAATCGCAAATTTACATCCCCAGGGTTATGCTGGTGCAATTGAGATGATGGTTTAGCTCTTCCCCTTGATTAAATCAATTTCCAAGCCTTTTGCATTCCCAAAGGGTTGTTGTACATAAAAGCCAAGGAGGGCTTTTTTGGGGACAGGGTCCTGCAGCTGCCAGGGTTAGGAGGTGCTGGTGGTCCCGTAGCAGCAGGTGAAGCACTGAGGAAGCTCAGTCGAAACAGGGATTAGAAGAAGGGTGAGTCTTCTCCTCCTCACCCCAATGGTTGGAGGGGAAGATCTCCAGGGGACTCCTCCCCTTGGTTTTCCAGTGGACTTGGTAGTTTCCTTGTGCTTTGGGTGATAACAGTTTCAGCCATGGTAAACTGTGAACCAGTTTGTTCTTTTCTTTTTAATCCAAAAGTAGAGAGAAGAAGTTTGGGGTTTTTTTCACGGCACTGTCATTTCTGATGTCCTCACGCCAAGAATTTGACTACAATTGACTACAGTACTTTATGGCTTTCCTAGCCTTCCATCAACCTCGGGTTGTTTATTTTTCTTCCAACATAGCTGTTTGCAGCACACTAACAAGAACTGAAGATCTTTTAATGCTGCTGTTTGTTTACTGAAGACATCAAAGCCTTTTTTTTTTTTTTGCCCCCCACAAGCCTTCTCTGAGTTGATACAAACTGCAGACAGCCATGCAAAACCAAGGTGTGCTTTGTGGAGAGCAAAATAAAACCACAAAGCGCTGAAGATGCAGATATTTTCTTATCTGGGCTTCTAAATTTAGCTCTGCTTCATCTCTCATTCTTCAGCTGCTCAAACTGTTCCTACCCGAGAGCCCTGCAGTTTCAACACAGCCTCCTATTGCCTTTAGGTTGGGTGGAAGAACACGACTGCAAGTGTGGCCAGTGGTGGCGACAGCAGATAATCTAAACCCAGTGTTTTGTAACACCTACAAACAGATCTATTTCCTCATTTCACGTAGCCGGTCGGGATGCTCCGCTCTGCTCATAGGAAGCGACACCCTGAATTTTTTGCTTTAGGTCCTGTCAGGTTTTGGTTCAGAGCCAGGCTGTGGGTACAACAAAAGATGTTGGCAACAAAGATGATGGAGGGATTGGAGCATCTCCCTGAGGAGGAAAGGCTGAGAGAGCTGGGACTCTTTACCCTGGAGAAGAGAAGGCTGAAGGGAGGCCTTATTCATGTTTACAGTTATCTGAAGGGTGGGTTGAAGGAAGATGGAGCTGGAGTCCATCTGCTCCATTCAGACTCCAGTGGTTCCCAGTGACAGGATGAGAGGCAATGGGCACAAACTGGAACACAGGAAGTTCCATTTGAATATGAGGAAAATCTTCTTTCTGGTGAGGGAAACAGACCTGGCAGAGGCTGCCCAGGGAGGGTGTGGAGTCCCCTTCTCTGGAGACCTTCAGGACCCACCTGGATGCAGCCCTGAGTGATGAGCTCTGGGCACTCCTGCTTTAGCAGGGGAGTTGGACTGGATGAGCTCTAGAGGTCCCTTCCAACCCTGACAATTCCCTGATTCCATGGTGGGTGATACACAGTGGTGGAAGTGGCAGATGTTGGCAGCAAACTAAATAAGATCAGCTGAAAATAACATCCCTAAGAAACACCAACGCATCCTTTTTATGGATTCTGTAGATGTGTTGAGGTTATTTTAAGGCCAATTGAACTCCCACTCCCTACAGTATAAACAGGACTATTCCTCCTATAGAACATAAGGCAGCGTAAATATCATCGTTTGTGTATCATTGGAGTTTCCAGTCATAATTCAAGCATTTAAGCATTTCCTCAACCCAAACATGCATCCCACCATTCAGACCTTTGTGGCTGCCTGCAGAGAGCATTAAGCATTGGCAGTGCTTAAAAAGATGAGTCTCTGTGTGGAAAACATAAAGCCTCTCCATGGATGAAGACCAACTAGAGTCAAATCACCAGACCAGCTCCCTCAGGAGCTATTCAACAGGTCAGCTATGGTACAGACAACCAGGAAGATAAGAGCAACAAAAGAGGATGACAAGGAAAGGACTGACCAGGAGGGGGGTTATTCTACAAGGAAGCAACTTGCCCCAAGCTTCGTTGGCTGGAGGTTACAGAGTGGGCAAATGGCCGAGGCTTTCTGGGAATGGGGACGTGCAAGGTCAGAGGGCAGATCTGCATGGACAAAGTACAGGTAATGAGAAATGCTGACTATGTGGGTTGAAGTGGAGTGGTGTGTTAAGGGCATTTTCAACAATATACTCTTTAATGACCTGGTTTGGGGTATAAGTTCGTTGCATCAGAGGAAGAGATGCTCCATGACCTGGTGCTCACGGCAGCTTTGGAGACCTGGGGCAAGGCTGGTGGAGGAGACCCATGCATAAGGGGCTGGGTGGCAATAAGACGTGCTCTTCAGCAGCTCCTAACCCTGAAAATCCCAACAGAAGATGCAAGTAGTATAAACCTTTTCCAGGCTTGAAGGAAGGTGAAGGGGCTGCAAGTCTGTGGGTCAGAGCAGTTTTGGGTCACTTTTGTTCACTTTCCTTGACTTTGGGTGCTGCTGAGCTCAGGTATAGCATCCCATCAGCAAGACAGGGCTCAGCCTCCCAGGATGAGGGAGAAAAGGAGCAAATGTTCCCCATTCTCAGGGTCCCCAAGAGTTGGGGGCAGGGACACTGCCCCCTCAGTGACACAGCCAGGCTCTCCCTCCAGTCCCAGCACCCAGGTGTCACCCACAGAGCGCTTCCAGAGTCTTGCCTTAAGAAATAAAACAAAATGGCAGAGCCTTGAAAAAAAGAAAAAAGTTTTAAGCACATCCAACTTTAGGATAGGGAGTACAAAATCTTGCCAGAGAATTTAAAACAAACTGGAAACTGATCATCTACTCATGTAAACGATGTGCCTGGAGCTAAACCAGCAAGGCTGAATAATCTCTGCACCGCTTTCATCCTTCTTCAATTTTTTCTTTGTTCTATCAGCCACATGTGCATTAAGTGTAAATTGAAGGGCTCTTAGCTGGAAAAGCAGATTGTGAAAAGGGCCTGGCCCTCATTTTATAATTCAGCTTCAGTATTACAATTACTCTTAATAACACTCTTATTTTCTTGTATTATTTATTCTGGCTAGAACCCCCTAGGATGCCTTGAAGGCTATTTTTTTTCCTTTTTTTTTCCTGGTGGATTTAGCCAACATCCACTCATGAATCCAGATGTTTCTGCTTCTATCCACGGGAATTTTATGGTATGGTTATGCCAAGATTGTAACTTCAGGCTCAGCCTCAAGACAAGTATTTTTCAAATTCCCTAAATCAAAAATGGAAAGTGCCATGAAAAAACCTGGGCCTTACTGCATTTAGCCTGCCAGAATGGAAATCAAACCACAGGACAGTATTGCTCAAGGTTCTGGATCTGTGTTGATGCAGTCTCCTACGTCGCACCAGAAATTACAGCCCAGATCGTGCTATTTACTGTGTTCTCGGAGGCAGGCTCTTGCCTGTAGCACATCCCCAGCTCTTCTTTCCATTCACCAGCCCGAAGTCAGGAACAGAGAGAGATACATGTGGGTCCAAGATGCTGACACTGGAAAAAAAGAAAGAAGATTACTCACTGCAAGCCAGAGTCACCGCTGGTGCATTTGAAGGAATGAAAAAGCACCCGAGCATATCAGCTCCCCATCGTCACCACACACACTCCCCCCCAGTCAAAACTGGTTCTGAAATAAGGGCAGCGACAGAACACTCCCAGCCCTAACGGGGACCTGGTGAATAACACACATGTCTGCTGTGCCTCTGACAGCCCTCAGGATGAAAAGCCAAACCCAACCTTGTTCCTTGTCCAGAGTGACCGAAGCAGCATGAAGCAGGTGTTAAAATAACTCTAATGGCCTTGCTTTCTGCACTGCCTGGGGTTCCCTTCGGGCATTCCTGGTCGTGGTATCCTGGCTTTCTTTGCTGCTCCCTGGTTTTCAGCTTGAGGATCCCGATTAAAGTCACTGTGCAGTGGTGGTCAGTGCCAGCATGGTGGCTTGGATGGAGTCCCCTGTTGGAGATGGCCGTGTCCTTTCATGTGTGCCAAGGAGCATGAACACACGGGAGAAACAAACAGTTTTCACAAACAGGAACCCTCATCCGTGGCCCCACTGTGCACAAAAAGGATGTGATGCTATGTCTGAGACCACAAAAGGTGAATTTTACCTTTTCCTCCAGAACACACCCCTCTGGCCTGAATGTGTGCCAGCAGGGCCACGGTCCTGCCACCGCTGGTGCATCTCTTGATCCATCTTTTTTAAAGCCATCTCTGTGCACTGGCCCAGGGAGAAACACGGAGCAGTTATTCCATCCCAGTAGAGAAGAAGAGCCTGTTCCACTCCCCAAGAGCACAGCAGCCAGTTATTACTTGCTCTAACAACACTAGTTCTTCACCTGCAGAGTTGTGGGATCAAAGGAAATTTAAATTATTCCTAAAAGCTCTTCTAAGGCTTCCCCCAGCATGGAAAAGCCTCTCAGCTGGCACAAAGGATAGAGTTGGCTCCGTAGCAAACCCCTCCAGGGCAGGGATGAGCTGGGACAGGAGGGGAGAGGTGGAGAGCAGGGCTGAGCACCCAGGGTGACGAGTCCCTGAGTCCACACTGCGTCACACGGAGGCGAGGCAGCAAGGGAGCAGCAGAGTTCATTCATCCGGACGATGCAGTCAAAGGGGAAAGCGCTTTTCTTGCTACCCTCATGGATCAAATGCGCTGTGCAGGGCTTCCAGAGGGCACATGTTAAATGTCCCACCAGCAGCAGGGCAGCTCTGCCAGCTCCTGTCACGATTTCTGTTTTATAACGAGGAACTTTGTCAGTATCTGAATACGCCGTTTAAATGTTAAAGGCCACCCACTGTGCTTACATGCTATAGGGACGAGTCCCTAAGTATACCTGTTCCAATTTATTTTTCTTGTATTTTTAGCAAAGTATGGTTTCAATGACTGTCTTCCCTGAAAAAAAAAATTTTTTTAAATCCACATTTTTCTTTAAGAAGTTCGTGACATTCAAGCTACTCATTTTCCATACCACCATAGCCCTTTTTGGACACAGAAGAAAGCATATTGGATATAAAAACAAGGTTTTTGCTGTTTGTTTGTTTTTGGGTTTTTTTCCAAGCTGGAAATGAAGAAATACAAAAATACCAAGCTTTTTAGTTTTAAAGTTCTTTTTCTTTTCTTTTTTTTTTTTTTTTAAATTCTCTCAGCAGGTCGGAAAAGTGATAAAATGTTTTTGTCTCCATTTCAGCGGGAGACGAGTTTTGCCTTCGGCATACTGAGCATCACGGGTGCCTCAGTGCAATTAACTGCTGCCATTGCATCTCTTCTTCTCGGCCCATACTGCTGCTGCTTGCTTACTGGGATGGCTGGGACCAGCTGCTTGGGGTACGCAGACTGTCCCCCTTTCCCTGCACTGACTTCCCAAACCTCTGCAGAGATCCATGGCCTTGTGCGTGGTACCACCTCACCCTGCAAATAGCAGACCTGTGCTCGAGTCTGGCTATAGAATCTTAGAATGGTCCAGGCCAGAAGAGACCTCTAGGGTCATCCAGTCTGACCTCCCTGCAGTCAGCAGGGACACCCTCAACTAGACCAGGTCACCCAAGGCCTTGTCCGGCCTCACCTTGAGTATCTCCAGGGAAAGGGCCTCAACGACCTCCTTCCTGGGCAACCTCTTCCAGTGGTCCACCACCCTCAGGGTAAAGAATCTATTCGCAATATCTAATCTAAAGCTGCTCTTCTCCAGCTTGAAGCCATTGCCCCTCGTCCTGCCACTGCAGACCTTTGCAAACAGACCCTCCCCAGCCTTCCTGTAGCCCCTTCAAGTACCAGAAGGCTGCTCTGAGGTCTCCCTGGAGCCTCCTCTTCTCCAGGCTGAACAATCCCAGCTCCCTCAGCCTGTCCTTGTAGCAAAGGTGCTTCAACCCCCTGATCATTGTGGTGGAGCTCCTCTGGACCCATTCCATCAGGTCCATGTCCCTCCTATCTTGAGGGTTCCAGACCTGCACCCAGTACTCCAGGTGAGGTCTCACCAGAGCAGAGCAAAGTGGCAGAATCCCCTTCTCTGGAACTGCTAGCAAGGCATCTTTTGATGGAGCCCAGGATGGGATTGGCCTTCTGGGCTGCAAGTGAACACACTGCCTGCTCATGGCCAGCTGCTCATCCATCAGCACCCCCAAGTCCCTTTCCTCAGGGCTGCTTTCTGACACCTTATCCCCTGGTCTGTATGAGGATTGTTTCAGCCCAGGTGCAGAACCCTGCACTTGAAGATTTTGTGATGACTTTTGTGAGACTGCTCCACTTCGGACGTTTAAACATTAGTGTTGATCATGGCAGGGAAGGCGGATTGCCAGCACCATTAATGGCAGCCCGGAGGGTGGCACGGTTGTGCAAGGACAGGCAGAGCCTGAATGCACTTGTATCAGGATCAGAAGTGCCCCTGAAGCCATGGGCATCATTCCATTAAATCACTTGATGAACCGCTAATTTGGCCCTTCATACTCACTCCATCCCAGTGCTGTTTCAGCTAAAGTGACAGACTTTTAGCAGACATGGCCTGGACCGCTGAATTTAAAGGCTGGGCAAGATTTTATGGAAACTATACAACTTGCTCTTGACATTACAAAAAGCAGAACCTGAAGATTTGCCTTTCTGCTCTTCCTAACAACCCTGAGCACTGTCATTGAGACCTGTGCGGATGTAGATCTGTTACCTGACCAGCAAAAAAGGTGGGAAAAATCACTGCCATCCAGTATGTCACATCTCTGCTCCAGGTAGAGCCTTCAGCAGCAGCATCTCTACAGCATGGAAGGATGAGAGGTGAAGGCAGGAGGAAGAACAGGCCTCTGGGTGACCTGAGGCAGAGCCAGAGCCCAAGCACCACTCTCCTGACCAGCTCCTGCATGAGGCACAGCATCCATTTCCACCCCTGAAGTGCCTCCAGCCCACACACCTTGGAGGATTCGCTACTGGTTCAGACATTCACAAATTTTGCCATGTTGAGGAAACGCTCGCATTCTGTGCATCCGATCCCTTGGGTGTTTTGGTTCAATTTTGGGTTTTTTTTTTCCTTCCCTTTAACCTTTATTTGGAGCCAGTCTCACATCCCTGAAAAATAACAGCGTTTCCATGACAACAGCCCAGCAGTGGACTCCTCCGGGGCATCCAGAGAATCAAAACATGGCCAGGGCTTCCTTCTGCTCCAGCATCACACACACCCCACGGTACCACGGCCCCATCCTCTCTCCTCTCCCACTGAAGCAGCCAGCAAGCTGCTTTGGGCAGAACCCTGTCTGCTTTGGCATCACTGCCATTTGCTGCATGAAAAGTCCACAGACACAAGTGATGTATGAGCAGGTATCAGACCATGGGACCAGCTTCTAGGGCGGGAGAAAGGCCAAGAAGGTCTGCAGTCTAAAGAACTGGACAGCTGTGGGATTTTGTAATCCCCTAAGCTTTTTTTAAAAAGATTCACAGTTTTCATGCTTTCCCTGGTATTTTACAGAGGATATGAAATGATCCTTTGTTATCCACAGTCACTGTTTTGCTTCCGGTACACAGCTTTTCTCCTGCCCCCCTGTCAGCAAAGCCCTGCAACTGATGAACCCCCTGGTCCCGACCCAGCAAAGCATGCACAGGACCCCACTGAGACCAGAAGCACACCCAGCACACCCTCTCCTCAAGCAGGGCAGGACACCAACCCTCCTAGCCCAAGCATTTTCCTCCCGCAGGCGACACAGCCAGTACCTTGCCCAGAGACTGGCTCCAGCTGAGCCCCCAGTTGATCCATCGCTCTTGAGATGCATCCAAAACCCCATCCTTTGCCTGCAGCACTTCTGTCGGCCCTCAGACCAGGATTTGGGGGGGGGGGGGGGTGTTATCCATGGATGCAGCTGCAAGAAGTCCAAAACCTCTCGTTGCAGCACTAAAACAGCAAAATGCTCTTTGCATACCTGGTCCTCGCTGGAGGGTTGCGATCAGGAGACACACAGGCAGACAGCAGGCTCCGAAGCGGGACCTGAGGAGGCAGCGTGGATGCCTGCCAACCTGACAATGGGGTTTCGTTTAACAAGAGCGGACTGAAGTGTGGAAATCAAATATGAAACAGTCGTGGCCAGCATTGTCTGCATTCTTGGAGTGGCACTGAACTAGCAGAAAGAAAAGAGCTGAGACACTGGCCCAGACATGCTCCAGCTGTCTGAGACTACCTCTTCCCTCCTCCACTCACTCTAACTATTCAGCTTGTTTTCATTTCATTATTGGATGTTATTTTTGCAACCTGGGAAAAGAATAGAGAAGGTGGCAGTAGGGGGGGAAAGGGTCCTTAAAATGCTTTGGGGTTTATTTTTTAAGAGCTAGACCATTTCTTTCCTTTCTTTTTCAAAGTGCACGAGGCGTAGGGCATTGTTAGTTAAGCATTTGTTTCTCAAGCAGGGCCCTTTATCTCGGAGGCAGCAGCATTTGTGTTGCTGTGGTTATTCACGTAAGTCGGACTCATTTAGCACCGAGCAACGTGCAATTAAATGGCCATATAAAACACCCACGGGGTGAGCAACAGCTGCCCACAGGTAACCTGAAATTTCATGCGCTCACTTGCCAAACGTTTCAAGCTCCTGCCATATAAATCCTCATTTGCACGCAGGAGCAGGGCAGGCTCTTTCCTCCATGGCCGTGGGCAGGTAAATGGGAGGCTCTCCTTCACCAGGCACAGCGCAAATCACGCTTTTAATGAGCTGGTTAAAAGCTCGGTGCTGCAGATGGCTATTAACAGGAGCGCTCCTCCAGCCACCGCAGGGTCAGCCCTTCCCCGGCTTCCCTTCCCTCCTCCCCAGGGCACAGCTTATCCATTTTTAATGGTAAAAAACAATTCACATCCCAGATCTGATAATAATTTGTTTTCCCCTCTCTTTCTTGCCGGTTTTGCTTGGCAGGAAGATGCCAGGGTGCACAGCCCATGTCCCCCCCCTCAGCTGGGGACACCCCACCCTTGAAAAGCCAAACACTTGCCAACCCAAGGGCCAGGATTGTATAGTTTCCCCACCGAGCGTAGGGGGAATTCTCAGTTTGTGTTGGACTTCTCTAGAAAAAAACCAACCTTCCCTCCGTTTTAATGCTGATGCACTTCAGCACAGCAAAGAATTTTCAACGCCGTTTCAAGGGAAAATGCAGGATTCAGAGCATTTCTCACCGTTTTCTTTATCCTCCTCTTGGGGCCGAAGGCACACACGCCAACCCAGGAGCTCTTTTCCTATCAGCTTTGGTACACCTCTGCAGTATTCCTGGCAGAAGAGTATCGGATAGGCTTTAATGTGAGCTGTCATCTCTCCAAACATTGTTTTGTAACACCCAAAGCAGGTCTATATTTCTAAATTTGGACATTTTAAGCTCCAACTATGATTTTTTTTTTTTGAAGTGCCCGTGCAATAGCTGCTCACTACACACAGATTGTCACTTCCTAACAAACAGCATTGCTCTAAGGATTAGTGTGGGAAAGTTGTAACCTTGTTTTCACCTTATTCCACCCTGTTCAGCAAGGAAAGAGGCCTTTCTACCTCTGACTCCAGCATGGTCCTCTCCTGGGCTGGTCACACCAGAGAACAGCACTCCCCAGGGATACTGGAAACCTCAGTCATGGCAACCTGCTCCCCGAGGAACTGACCCGACCCTGCCAGGCCATCCTGGGGGGAGCTGAGTAAATTTTAAAGCAGAACAGAAGATGGGAAAGAAATTTTAGAATGTTTCTTAAAATTACGTTCTTTCCATTTAGTGGCATTCAGGTTAGATCGTTTCCTTTTTCACCCTGACTTTTTCACCTTTCAGTACTTTTAAATTCTTTCTAACATGAAGATTAATTTTCATACTAGAATCCGACTCCTGTTCATTAAGGGTAAGAGACAGTTATTTCAAGCAATGAGTTTCTCCAAATCCAAAAAGCCTAAATGTATGCTCAACACCAAGCTTCTGAGCAACTCCATTTACCTTAATATGTGTGCTTATCGCTAAGCATGCGCTTAAGTGGTTTGTTGGCAAAAGCTAAAGTGCTTGTCCCTTTCCAGATGACCCTATTTAATATTTACTGGCATTAATCTGCTCAATAACTATAAACACCAGCAGAAAAAAAACCAACCGATCCCAAAACACTGACTTAGCTCTACGCAGAGCTTTTCCAAATCTCATTTCTGGATTACCCAGGAGGGTCCAACGGTTCCATGCTCGAGGGCTGACCTCAAGACCATGGGAATCCATGGAAGGGTGGTGACCAGTTACACCGGTTTGGGGATGGGATCCCCTGTGAGCAGAAACACCTTTCTGGTTTTGGCACTGTGACTAATGGGGATAACAACGGCTCCACGTTGATGTTAAGAAAGTTTGTTTTATGTATTGACATCCGGCTAACCTGCAGGGCACTTGAAGGAAGCTGTTCATTGAATGGTTGCGTCAGAAAGATATGGCAAACCACGTCTTGCTGAGCAAGGAAGGAGATCTCTGAGCCCAACGTCAGCATCAACACCCGCACAGGGCTCTGTACGGGGGCACTGATGTAAAGACTCTGCCCTCGACACCCTGCTGGTGGGCAGCAGGATGACCATAAACCAGCACTGTGCCCTCATGGCCAAGAAGGCCAATGGCATCCTGGGGTGTATTAGAAGGGGGATGGGTTAGTAGGTTGAGAGAGGTTCTCCTCCCCCTCTGCTCTGCCCTGGTGAGACCCCATCTGGAATATTGTGTCCAGTTCTGGGCCCCTCAGTTCCAGAAGGACAGGGAACTGCTTGAGAGAGTCCAGGGCAGGGCTACAAAGATGATGAAGGGAGTGAAGCATCTCCCATATGAGGAAAGACTGAGGGAGTTGGGTCTCTTGAGCTTGGAGAAGAGGAGACTGAGGGGTGACCTCATTAATGTTTATAAATCTGTAAAGGGTGAGTGTCAGGAGGATGGAGCCAGGCTCTTCTCAGCTGGAACAGAGGAGGTTCCACTTAAATGTGAGAAAAAACTTCTTCGGGGTGAGGGTGAGGAAACACTGGCAGGGGCTGCCCAGGGAGGTTGTAGAGTCTCCTTCTCTGGAGGTATTCAGAACCCACCTGGATGCCTGTGTGACCTGCTCTAGGTGTTCCTACTCTAGCAGGGGGATTGGACTAGATGATCTTTCAAGGTCCCTTCCAATCCCTGATATTCTATGATTCTGTGACAAGAAGAAAATTGTTCAAATCACAGTAGTTGTAGCTCTGCCAGGCTTTAGTACCTGCCTCCATCATGGAAGCTGTCCCTCCAGCAAAGCATCTCCAGATGCTACCTGTCCTTCCAGTTGGATTTGATGCAAAAATAGATGGATTAATCCTCATTCAAACCCTGGGTAAGGGGCTGCGCACAGGGTCTTACCTCACTGTGCTGTTAAGGCTCCTCAGCAGCTCTTAAGAACTAGAACAGTTTATTTTCCTGTTAAGCCTGAGTGGTGCCATAATTTCCAGCAAATAAATTTGCCTACAAGTGGTATCCATTTTACTGAGACACCAAACTTATATCATGTGTACATGTGAAGGTAACAGCGGAAGGTAAGACACGCCTAAAATGAGATGCTTGACCTAAAAATATAGAGAGATATAAAGGCCCTGACTCAACAAAGCACTTCAGCACATCCCTAGCAGCAGAGGCAGACGACACTGTTGAACTCAGCCTGACACAAGTGCTGTAACTGACATTATGGTAATCAGGATTCATCACAAGTTGGATGGGATCTGAATTACAACAGCGCTGTAAAACCATGTTTTTGATCTGTGAATGCCAGTACATCACTGGAAGCGATGGAGCTACAGTGATCCCAGTGCCTGCTCTGACAATGCCTTATGTTTAAGCCCACAGAAGCAATGTAGAGAGATTTTGGGGGGGGGTTCTTGCACTACTTTTTAGAAGAAAAGCTGGAGAGGGACTCTTTCTCAGGGAGCATAGTGACAGGACAAGGAGTAATGGCTTTAAATTGGAAGAGGGGACATTTAGATTAGACACCAGAGATAAATTCTTTCCTGTGAGGGTGGCGAGACACTGGCCCAGGTTGCCGAGAGAAGCTGTAGACTCCCCATCCCTGGAGGGGTTCAAGGCCAGGCTGGATGGGGCTTTGAGCAACCTGGTCTGGTGGGAGGTGTCCCTGTCCAGGGCAGGGGCATTGGAACCAGATCATCTTTAAGGTCCCTTCCAAGTCTAACCATTCTAGGATTCTATGATCTTTGTGCATCAGGCTGGCACTCACACTGGAGTCCCAGCACAATGACCTACATTTGATGCTTCTACAGGTTTGAGCACTGACCTTCCAGGCACGAGACCATGGACTTGTATCCTTGACTCCTGCCACTCACAGCATTGTTCCACACGTTGCTCCTGATTGTGGGTCACTCTTGACTTTGACTCATTTTCTGTTAAACAGCCCACCACTTCCCTTCAACCAGTCTCCACATCTGTCTCCTGAACAGTCTTCCTGGTCCTTCCCTGGACTCCACAGCACAATCTCCAGCCTGTGGCCCAGGGTCAGCAGAATCCTGCAATCCTTTGTCCTGCTGCTTACACTTTTCATCCACTAGCTCCTAACAAGAAATGGAAAGGAAAGTTCCTCACAGCTTCAGCCAACCTAACCTCCTAAGGTCTTTCTGCCCAGAGAGACAATAACCACGGTTCAAGCCAAGATACTATCTCTTCCAGACGAGGGAAGTCTGGCACCCCTGATAGCTAATGACCTACGTAAGCCCGTGCTACAATTTCACTTTCCATAATTCAACTATAGTTTCTAAACCCCATGGAAATGCCATATGGTATTTATGGAAACATTAAGGTTACTTAGATTTTTGGAAACAGCGATGCTGCTTTTTAGCAGCCTCAGTTAACCACAGTCTTGAACTATCACATTCACATGATAAAGCTTAGAGGTGCTTAGAGACACATCTACCAAAAATAGAAAGGAAGAATTCGTGAGGCATTCCAGAAGAGAAGAATCCCTCCTGAGCACGGGTTCCTCCTCTCAGCTGGCTGCAGCGGGTGCAGGTGTCCATCTGCACACGGAGCAGACACCAGAATTACAACCCAAACCTATAATCATTAGCCAGGCAAAATGGCAGTGGGCGATGGTCTGCTCAGCTGCACTGCATGCTTTATGGCAGGTAATCAGCACACTCCTGCCTGATAACCTTTTTAATCTCCTGGGTATCCTAGTCAGCAGTTCTGCTCGTGTGGGCAGCGAGCCTACCACAGCTATTTTTCTCCCTAAGTGTTATAATTCCTATTTCAGTTCGGCACGCTTCCCTGTTCAACTGGCACTGCCCACAAATTGAGTTTTCTGAGTAATTAATGCTGTGAGGGATCTAATGAAGATGCCACATAAGATTGTGCTCCGGGTAACATTAGCAGTCTGTCACCCCTCTCCAGCTCTTCAAAAACACGATGCCTCCTTAGAAGGACAAATCAGGATCTAAATCGTGCTACAGCATCAAGAGACAGGTTATTTTGCTTGCTTTAAAAAGTGGCTTTGGCACTAGATGTGTCATTCTATACAATAAAATCCTCCACTTATCAAGTCAGGGGGAAAGCAGCAGCACCTCCCAGCTTTCCACAGGCTGCCCTCATGTCCTGGGCTGGTGTCTGCTTTAGATGTTTTAGATGTTTAGATGTGCAGATCCACTGCACGCATGCAAGCAGGAAAGCAAAAATGAAGGGAGCAAAGGAGATCAATCAGCCTACAAAAATACCCCAGATATTGTGTGGCTGGGAGTTGGGGAGCGGAAAGGGGGATAACGGTGTGAGGGTCTGGGAAGGGAAGGATCAAACCCAACTGCCCTGACACATGTTCAGTGTGGAAGATTGAGCTGAGACCCACTTGCTCCTCATACAGAGGGAGGGGTTTAATTCTGATAATATGTCATGTAAATAAGCAAAGCCAAATAATCCTTATACAGGAAAAACACTAAGGAAGCTGTAGTTACCAAATATGCAGCACTTACAGATTTTACTGAGGGCTTGGAAACGTGGGCTCAACAAACCAGCAGCTAAGGGACATATTTTTCAAGCACATGAGGCATCCTTGGCGGATGGGAAGGTTACAGGAGTTCTCATTCCCCAATCCTGGCTGGGGGAGGTCTGGATCTGCTATTCCACCACCTTACCACATTGCCCACCCAGCACACCCCAACACTGCCATCCAACATCGAGCTTTTTTTTTGATGTTTCACTCCCCTCAGAAAGCATCAGCCATTCATTCTACCTGCAGGTCCTAATAACAGAGAAGGAAATATCACTGAGGCCCCCATCAACCTTTACCTCCCCAGGACACCTGATTTATGATCGACAAAGTGCTTCCTGCTTTGTCTGAACATCCAACGGCTGCAAATGCCTGTCAGAAATAAGGAGCAGTTCGTCTCCTCATCTTTTACCTTCGGGGCAGTTTAGGTTAAAGTCAAACCACATGAAAGGAGACGGTGTCTGCCCGCTTTTACAGCTCGACAAAAATCGCCCTTTTATCATATTGGACGGCAATTTCTGTAACTGGTTCTGATAATTAATTGGAAACTAATCCAAGAACAAATAAGTGAGCGTGCCACAAACTGCATATGGAAGAAAGACTACAGGAAAAAAAAAAATCAAGAAAGAAATTTTTTTGGCAAACATCAAAGAAAAGGAAAGGCATTAGTTAATAGCCATAATTTTCTTAAAACAAGAAGCCCTCTCTTTGAAGGCAACAGCTGATGACTAAGAATCTGAGGCTTGTAAAGTTCCTTTGAATCAAGGTGGCACATGTACACCCTCAGAAAAAATAATTCTTTCAAAACACTAGCATTATTAACACATGTCTTCTGAAAACTCTTCAGTTACAGTAACCTTCGTTGTGTGTATGGCCTTCAAGGAGAAAAAGCGTGTGCCTGCTCCACAGATTCAATAAACAACCCGATTGCAAAGCTGGGATAACATTTTCTTTTTCCTGCAAGCTACCTGCTGTGAGATTTATCTCAATCCTCCTGAAATCTTCTCCTTTGACTTCCATTGAGCCAGTGATTGGCCCACTTAGGGAAGCTCAGACCCAGCAGAAAACAAAGATGCCCACATAGCTGCCACCAGAGCATCTGGATATAAGGTGTCTGCATCCTGCGGTCAGTCCCCATCCACACCAGTAACACTAAGTTATTGGAGTCCCCATACATGGCAGAACTCATGTACTTCATCACAGGCCCAAAGCCCCAGATGTTGAATGAGGCAACAGACAGAAGCAGCAGACAACAAAGGAGGAGAAAGCAGGTACAGGATGGAAGAGTTTGAAATCCTGGCTCTTTATAGGGCTTTAAGACCTGGACTGAGGCTTTAGGCTGAAAACAGAGCCCAGCACCCACCCTGTCTGGCACTCACAGCTGCTTTTGGGGAGAGTTAGGAAGATCTTACTCTTCTTTCAACTCCTAACTGCCAGGGTAGAGGCTGATGATGCCAATATTTGCCATAGGGTAGAGGCTAAAGCCAAAAAACACAAGTATTGTATCCTCAGTTTCTTGAGGGTGTGTGTGTGTCAGCAGCAGAATTCTATAAATAGAGTAGGGAAGAGAGGCTATTTTGGGACATTGGTACCTCTGGCCTCATTGGAAACCTCTCCCCAGCCCCAGTAATGACTATCTTCAGCACAAGAATGGTGCAAGGTGAGAAGTTTACACCTTGAACTGTGTCACTGCTCTTATCACAAGATGCCTGGTGGCAAGCAGGAACAAGAGCTGTAGGTAAAATTAGCTCTTGTGTGGGAGGACTACCTCAAGACCCATCTCAGAGGGCGTAAATAGATCCTTACAGGGTTGCTTTGGAAGGGAAGAAGACATACAGAAGCTTTTCCCACAACACCAACATCAGCTTTTGCCTTGCTGTTGGTCTCCCCTGTCTGGGTTGGGGTTTTGTCCTGTGGAACTAAACCAATCTATCTGCTTTCCTACACACAGCCCAGTGCCTAGATAGGCTGGATGAACCCTCAGTAATCCCACTCCTACCCACAACTCAGATGTGCCAGCCCCTGAAGGGATGCTCCTCCCGGCTGGCTGGGGGCACAGGGGAACGGATCTTACAAAGCTCTAGGAGAATTCCTTAGGCTGGAATGTCTGCCCTGGTTGAACTTGCAGTTAAAGTCAACAGATGTGTCCTAGCTACCTTTTATAACCAGAATATAATTACACAGAATGGTTTCTTCAGCACAAAGCCAGTTTAATGATTTCTGCCACAGCCCACAGTTGTCTGGGCTGGTGGCACCCATACAGAAATGCTCCGGTCTGAGGAAAAAACCCTCAGGAAAGACAGCCTCAAAACAAGGGTGGTGGAAGGTAACACAGTTTAACTAGGATTACCTCACTGGCTGGTAAAATCCCCAAAACAGTTGCATGATGGAATGGGAAATATCAAACATAGCTGAAGCATGCATAGAGATGGGCAGCTCTTAAGTAACTGGATAAATGGGTGCATGTAATAACTTCCCGACAAGTCTGCTGATTTTGGGAATAAATATCATCTCTTGGTGTGAATCATAAACTGTCCCTCTGCTGTTTTAGCTTTTTCCCTCTGTTTTCACCCCGCGTTGGTGTCCAAGTATGAGGGAGGCATCATGAGGTACCTGAGTCACGTTGACAGCTCAGTGTCACTGAAAGAGGCTGGGCCGGTCCCAGCCAAATATTCCTACCAGTTTCCTTGCACCTTGCCCGTCTCACCCCTTGGCAAGATGATTCAGCTCACTAAACCATCCAAACTATTCAGCCCTGTGCTTTGGGAGGGCTCCCTCCCTGCCCACACTTGGAGCTTCAGGGCAAAGGTATGTGACACGCGTAGGGCCGGTGGATGGGCTCCAAGACTAACACAGCTTGGCTAGCACACGAAATATAAAAAGCTAGACAAATAGTACATACCTCAAGCACATTTGCCTACCTTTGTGGGATTAAAATCCCTCCCTGCATGTCTAGTCCTCTGCTCTGAAGCTTGTTCCTCCCTGTGTAGGCAGGAGATCCCTGTTAAAAAAAAAAAAGGAATACTTTATTACGAAGGCATTCTCGTCTCTTCCTCCTTCACCTGCCAGCTTCTCTTGAAAAGAGCACCCAACACACACATTTTTACCCCCTCTCCTAAAAATACTCAACCCAAAAAAAAACCCATTTCTTTTAAAAATCAGCTTTCCAACCCTTTTGCCACTGAGGTTCGATGAGGAACAACCAGGTGATGCCCAGCAGTCAGACTCCGACACTGTCCCTGGGTACCCCCACCTGGGCAAATCAGTGGGCTTTAGTGATGCTTTTTGTTACCCCTGGGCTCCGTACAGATGTTTGTCTTCTCCTTCCAAGGAGGAGAAACACAGCAGAGGAAAACAAGCCCTAGATCCCAAGCTTGAACGTGTCACCTCTGCAGATACCTGTGTGGCTGGGCTCTGCCAAGTGAGACTTCCCAAACTATCACAGTCCATTGCCCAAAAGGACACTCGTACCAGAAAACCCACCCCAAATTTTGCTTCATTTTATGGAGCAGGCCAACATCATCCTTGTTCCCAAGTGGAGGCTTGTTTCTGCTGGGAATGTGCTAAGTCTCACACATATTGCTGTTATTGTGTGGCTTTCTTTTCTTCTCACAGCTAATAAGCTCAGGAAGGTTCACACTCAGGTAATAAACATTACAGACTGGTTGCAGTCACATATAGCAGAGTGTTAGAAAAGTCCCAGATAAACCTCCAGCATCAGACATCTGTACCCACTGAGGGACACTAAGGAAGATGGGTTCGGAAAAAGTGAGTAGAGAAGATGAATATATAGGATTTTATTAGTCTACACATTCTGAAAAGACACCAAAATCCTGTTTCATGAGGCTATCTAAAAGCAGATGCACAGAAACAGCTGTGTTGAAACATTCCCACAGATAGTTAGACAAATACCTTATAAAAATACCAGCAATAAACCAGAAGTGAGATGGTGGTGTTGGCACATGGAGCTCACATCATTAAGTAACAGTGAGAGGTTAGTGAAAGTGATTCTCTTGTTTAGATCTACACTGGAAGAGTTCTTTCCAAATTTAGGAAGACTGGAGAAGTCTTAGGGAGACCCAGATACCAACAGCTCACTAGAAGTGACACCACTAATTCTTCGCTGTCCTCTGGGCTCTAATTGACAGCATTGATAAATGATCAAAGACAGCATTTATCTAATCACTTTTGTTGCCTAGTCATGGTTTTAGAGGACAACATTCAGATTTCAAGTCTGTTAAATTCAAAGGGTTTTTTTGGAACTGGATTTTGGGGTAATATTCCAAATACAGCCGGGAACAACTAAGACTTGAATTTTAACTTCAAAGTCCATTCCCATTCTTCCATTCCACATTGGTGCCATTGAGATTACAGCTAGACCATGAATTTAGAGAACACTCAGAAGGGAAGCTGCTTTCTTCATTTCCCCTCTAGGATCATCAAAGAGCAGAGCTGACTCTGTGCTCCACAGCCACCAAACCTGCCCTGGATGATCCAGTACAATGACAAGCAGGTGACAGGGCAGCTGGCACAGCACTGGACACACTGAGAGCACTGTTTGGGGGCCCTGAATCCAAACAGCGAAAGGTCTTAACTCCTGTGTCCTCCTCACAGGTCCATGCAACCACTCCAGGCTGTGCCCCACATCTCAAACCAAGGTGACCACTCTGTGCTGCCTTCTCCCAGTTCAGTTCCTAGACATTCAGTTAAGCACTTTTTTTAAGTACACTAAAACAGGAGAAATTAGTGGAAGTAGGAGCGTTGGAAGAATTTCGTTATCTCGGCTGAATAGCCTGGGATACGTGAATTCCTGTGACAATTAAAACAGACTCTCAGCACAGAGCAAGCACCAGGAGCTTCTGGTAGTGGGTGCAGTTTATCTTCTTGATCGCAATTGGGACGTGGCATCCTCCAGAGTCTTGGGAATTGTGCTGGTGTTCATGAGGCCAGAGATGCATCCCCTTTTACCGCAATCAATATTCTAACCGTGGAACGTATGCAAAGCTGCAGAGATACCTAGTTATTCCGATTTTCACATCCTCCCAAGGGCCGTTCTACCCCACCTCAGCAGGTTTGGTCAAGCCCCCAGCAGTCACAGAATCACAGAGTGGTTGGGGTTGGAAGGGACCTTAAAGATCACGTCGTTCCAACCCTCTGCCATGGGTAGGGACACCTCCCACTAGAGCAGGTTTCTCAAAGGCCCATCCAGCCTGGCCTTGTCATGCCTCGGTACCAGTTTCCATAAAGCTCCCAAGGTGAAAATTCATCTTTGGCTGTTATACAAACACTGGCTGCAAGCACATGGCAACCCACCCTGTTGCCACAAGCCCTTGGCTACACACACCTCTGATTAAATGGGATCCCCCACCAACCCTTTCCCAGCTGGTGCAGGAAGGCTCTGGCTCTCACAACAGGGCTCTGGCTTCCAGGATGGTGGGATGCACAGGGCTCATCTGTGCTGCCTGATGAAGTCCTGCAGAAGCCCTTGCTTGCACAGTAGCCGCTGGACACAGTTAAAATGGGACCTACGTTTTGCTGGGGATTACCATGTTGTTACTGGTTCCCCCAATAGCAGCAGCTCCGGAGTGTAGATACGGCCAAGGGGAACGCTTAAAGAATCCAGACACACTCCTCAGCTTTAATGTGTTTTCCTTTCCCCAAAATACTACTACACATTTTCTATAGCAACAGCCGTGACTCAGCTACCTTGGCTGAGAAGAGGATGAGTTTATTTGGCACGTGCTTGAATTTTTCAGCTGAAAACCTAAACCCACGAATAGAACGCCTTGGCCCTCGATGTATCTTTTAACAGAAGCTACGTGACTATACTGCACAGAACACAGCAGCCTCTCGCCATCAAGAAGGTGACTTCTCTTACCTGGTTATGCTACTAAGGAATATGAAGTGGAACAATATGTATCTCGTTAAAAAGGCTTTGCAGAAAACCATAATGCAAGGTGTGACTCCAGTCCGGGTCAGACAATCTCTTCCCCAGTACATCTCTCCTTTAAGCACCAGAAACGAGCTTCCACGCAGACAAGGGGTGTCTTAGGAAAAATAAAGGGACCAGGAGGCATTTATATGAAAAGCCCTTAAATAATCTAATCTCTGTAGCTAATTTAAGAACTCCCAGGGAAAGAGAAGGTAGAGATAAGGAATCTTAATGAGGTCAGGCCAAAAATCAACACACGATCAGCAATCAAATGCTTGCTGACGGCTGCCTGTTCATTATATGTGATGAGTCTGACAGTTTCTCAAGAGGGGAGACCATTACAAAAATAGTAAAAACATTCCACTAATAAACCCACTGAGCTAGTATTAAAGTCTTAGTAAACAGTAAAAGCCTAGTAAAGCATTGTTAGCCACTGCTGAAGTATTGCTAAGCAACCCTTTATCCTCCTTCGGGCTGGATTAGCTTCATCATGGCAATAACTAACGGCCCTTCATCCTCGCTCGCAACGCTTGGTGTGAAGTGTTCTGTAATTTTCTGTGAAGCTCCGGTGAGAGCTGCCACTCCAGTTCCCAGCCCCTGCCGAGGCACGGGGGAAGCTGCACATCTACAGGGGAACCTGTCTGTGGCTCCTAGGGGCTCAGTAGCCAGGCTGCAGGATGCACCAACCCATTCATCTTAAAAGGCAAGCAATATTTATTCATCCTCAATGCTTTCATTCTGTGCTGACTGATAATCAGCAGCTGATACCCCTCTTTAGTACTAATTTAGAGAAGCTCAGCCTTGCCCTTGCCCAAAGCTAGACAGGCTGCTGTCAGGGTTTCTACCAAAGCTCTATTTAACTGCCATAAAACACCAGAACCAGGAAACTCCTGGGCATAGACCTCGCTGGACTATTGCTCTGAGGTAACAGCTTACTACTATCTTGCATCTTTGTTTTGTACACCATTTGCATTTATATCATCTCAACAGGACCTCTGGAGGGCTCCTCCCTTGGATATTAGCAACAAATCACGTACCAGAGTGAATTCAACCAAGCCTAAACTCACCTTGTCTAATCTCTAAGCCAACTCCAAAGGAAGACACAAGGAATAAAAGACTTTGCCTGCCGCCACCTGATCTGAAACCCAAGGTGATTAGGGTCAACTAGAGATGAGCACCAATAAACTGATGCTCCAGAAAAGCCAGGGAGCCTAATAAAAGCTAGTCAGGTGAGCCATGCAGGTCACAGAATCATAAAATGGTTAGAGCTGGAAGGGATCTTAAAGACCATCCAGTTCCAACCTCCTGCCCTGGGCAGGGACACCTCCCACCAGACCAGGTTGCTCAAAGCCCCATCCAGCCTGGCCTTAAACACCTCTGAGGATGGGGCAGCCACAACTAGGTCTTCCTATGGTCACCATTGCTGGAGAAGCAGCATCCAGCAACCCATCAGCTTTCCCAGAGGATCTCCAGAAAGGGCTGGGGAGTTCCCAGACACCTTCCCAGCCTTTCTTTACCTCCAGCTGAATTTCATTCTCAGATTAGCCTAGACATACTAACAATAGCACTCCTCAGCCTACACAGTGCTTTAACATAGGTACAGCCACTTTTGTCTCACATCTGAGAGATGTGGGTTGTCACCAGCTAGTCCCACAGTGCAGGTCTAATGAGTGGCTGGGATTTACTCCCATAGCTGCCTGCTTCAGTGGGTAAGATGGTAAGTTCCTGTGAACTACACCTACTTGCTCATGCCAAGAGTTAAAGCCCGTGTCTACAAGAGAAATAATTGCTAACAGCAATTTTTATAATAGAAAAAAAAAATGTTTTGCTAGTGAGAAACATTGCTTTTTAGTGAAAGCAGAATGACAGCTACAGAAATACGCATTCAGAATTTGTGCCTGTGTCAGAAGGACCAGGAAAAGGGGCCATGTAAGTCAGAACCCATTACTTATTACTTTCCTTTTAGAAAGAGATCTAAAAATTGCTGCTCTCTCTCTGAGCCTAGGGTCTGAGGTGCCAGCTCATGTGCTCTTACTCACATGGATGAGGAGACAGAGCTACCACCAACATGACAGTCTGAGGCAAATCCTCACTGATTTAAGCAAGTCATCTCTCAGCTCACAAGGAAAGCACTGGATATATTTTTTTTCCTTTGTTTTCTGAAAAGAACATGCAACTAAACAAGGTGGTTTAGTCCCATTACAGCAAGGACTCCAGCTGGTGCCTGAGAGAAGGGAAGCAAAGGTAACCCTAGAGAAGGCACTACCTCACTCCCACGGAGCCCAGTTACAGCAACCAGAGCCACCAAGTTATGAATGGGTCCAGGAGCCACCTAAGGAGCAGCAGGAGCAAAAGGAAGCAGAACCAGAAGAGATGCAACACATATATAAGGAACCATCCAGAAGATACCAACCCACAGCATCCACCCAAGGAACACAGACCAGCTATTCCTGCAGCATAGCTCATGCTGGGAAAAAAGAACCCTGGGCTGAACTTAAATAGGGTCCAGGTCCCACCATCAGGGTGTGGGTGAAGTCCCAGGTGAGGCTGCTCAGGGCCATTAAGTCCACGTGAGACCCTGACCTCTCCCAGAATGATCCCACTATAAAGTTCCGTGGCTTTGCTGTTCCCAAGTTAGACCTCACCCTAGGTGGTGCAAATGCTGGCTCGGTAACAGGTAGTAGCAGTGTAGTAAAATTTAAGTAGTTTTGTTTGTTGTTTTTTTTTTCTCCTGAGTTCCCAAATTTTCTAGATTAACAGAAGGCACATCACTCAGTTTAAAAATGAAGCCCCTTTCAGATGGTTTGACTTTCTCATGCACCGGCTCCCCTGGGATGGAGCTCAGAGGAAGAGAAATGCCTGGCTTCAGTCAGCCAGCTTTGAACAAGTGCATGATAAACTTATTTATTTCCTAAAATCCTGCATTGTAGAGACAGCGCAGCCCACCCTTCCTTCCCCATCTTCCCCGTCTGGGGCTGAGCCTTCCTCCTTATCTTCATCCAGCGGTCTTGACATTCTCCAGATACGCACATGAGGTCACAGGGAGACTTTTTGGCCGAGTCCCCTGCTTATCCATGGTGCTTGTGCGTAAAGGAGGTTGGGGACATCTCCCCGTATTGGGACCAAAGGGGGAGTTTTATCTCTGCGGGAGCCCCAGAGACACAATATAAATGTTTGCCTTGGGCTGCTTTGCTCCTTGCCAAGGCCCTTGGGGCTTTCAAGGGAAGAGCTCGCAGGGCTGTGCCAAAAGCGGTGGCTTCCTGGAGAATTTCCAGTAGGTAACTTTAAATAGGTTGAAGGTAAAGAGGACACCCAGTAAACCACCCGTCCCCGTGAGATGGAATAATAAAACAGACGAGAAGACTGGGAAAAACGTGTCTGCTAAAGAAATGCTTTATTCAGGCCAAGCCAGACTGGGGCTTTTTTTGCAAATAACACTAATTAAACTGCTCCCACCTCTTTACATTCTCTTTTGACAAACTTGCTTCTCTCCGGTACGGAGACAATGAAGAACTTGGGTTTTCAAGCAAAGCTGATGTGCCAAGTTGTGATCTCAGTGAAACCGGTGGAAGCGCACATAAAACATCCCCTTCGGGGAGTGGGAATGGCGGGGTTCGGAAAGGAGCCCCGGTCACACAAACGGGGTTTCATTCCTCGGTGTGGCAGCTCATTAGAAGTGGGTTCAATTATATTTCATCAGTGAAAAGAAAATAGCCTTTTCATCCCATGTATCTAGTTGAGTTGAATGCTAAGCACATCTGACGCAGCTTTTGGACCAAAAACAAAACAAGAACAGTAGCCATGTGGGGGGAAAAAAAAACAACCTCAACCCACCACCAACAAAAAAAAACCCCAACAACCCAAAAAAAAAACCCAACAAAAAACCAAACCCCAACAAACAAAACGACTAAGGCATCTCGGCGCCTCGGGGAGAGCTCTCTTTTCTCACGGAGCCATCGGATAAAGCCGTGAATGAAGTCCAGTAGCTTAACATGCACCGCATGCGTGTGCGCGGTGCCACATGCGCTGATTTACTGGCTCGTTTTGTTCCAGGGGGCACTCTGAAAGGCTCTGACACTTACAGGGGAGAATAGAGGCTGTACCTCCAAGCTCCCAGCTGCTGGTGTACGGCTACTCGAAGCGCCGGCCATCCGCACGGGATCAGGAGGCGCTCGCAGCCGCAGAGCACACACACACACCCCACCCCGCCTCCCCGGGTTTGTCAGGGAACACTGTTAGAGCAAACACGTCAACAGTCGGCAGGGTTAAAGATGGAAATCGACCTCTCAGCAGGACATGAAGCCTCCCAGTGCAAAGCTGTAATGCCTTTACTGAATTTGCTACTCAAACCCTGGGCAGGGTGGATTCGGAGAATCCAGACTGGCAGCCGTGTGCTGGTCACTCAGCATATACTGGGTGTCCCGAGATACTTCAGCCAAGGAGGCTTTAGGATGCTTTCCTGGGCTTTAATTGCGAGGACAGATTTGTTTCTATGCGAGTCACACGCTGTACAAACGTTTATTCTGCTGTAGGTCTGCTGCTTTGCAGGGGCCTCACAGTTTTCAAGGACACGGCACGGGAGCAGGACAGGCACATCTCCCGACGTTTTGACTACTGTGCCCAGCCGAGCCATTGCCTGGGGATGTAGCTATTCACAGAACCACAGAATCACAGAATCTCAGGGATTGGAAGGGACCTTGAAAGATCATCTAGTCCAATCCCCCTGCCAGAGCAGGAACACCTAGATCAGATCACTCAGGAATGCGTCCAGGCGGGTTTTGAATGTCTCCAGAGAAGGAGACTCCACAACCTCCCTGGGCAGCCCCTGCCAGTGTTCAGTCACTCTCACTGTGAAGAAATTTTTCCTCATATTTAACTGGAATCTCCTCTGTTCCAGCTTGCATCCATTACCCCTTGTCCTATCATGGGATGTCACTGAGAAGAGCCTGGCTCCATCCTCCTGACACTCATTTGTCAAGCCTGGAAGCCTTTTGTCTTTCTAACTGAGTTAGTAGAACCCATTTTTTGATAGCGTGGGTGTTTTGAAGCTCTTCAGTTCAGCCTTGGGGTCGGATTTTTTAGAACAGCATCATTTTTCTGCTCCGTTGTGCCACGCAGCCTCCGTTTGTCTACCGCTTCCTGGCAGGCAGCACTGCGGGAGTCTGAAGTTCTCCATATCTCCAGCTATTCTCCATCCATCCTTCCCACCTATTTGGCAGGACCCTGCCTGTTCAGTGAGGATTTTTCACCCATGTAAGGAGTAGGGTGGTAAAGACCGAGGGGAGCAAGGGAGGAAGCAGGGTGGAGCGGGAGGTGAGAGGAGACGGAGAGGAGGAAAAAGCAATGATAGCAACAGAGCAGGAAAGCGGTGAAAAGATACAAGGGGAATACAATGGTTAAGACCAGCAGGGAGTGACAGAGAGATGATGACAACTGTTTTCACAAGAGGGTTGGGACGGTGCTGATTCTGTAATGTGAAGACTTAGAATCATAGAATCATTTTGGTTGGAAGAAACTCTTGGGATCATCGAGTCCAACCACCAGCCCCACTCTACAAAGTTCCCCCCTGCACCAGATCCCCCAACACCACATCTAATAAGACTCTTAAACACACTCAGGGACAGGGAATCAACTCCCTCCCTGGGCAGCCCATTCCAGGCTCTGACCACTCTTGCTGGGAAGAATTCTTTCCTCATGTCCAGCCTAACCCTACCCTGCTGCAGCTTGCAGCCATTCCCTCTTTTTCTATCACTTATTACCCGTGAGAAGAGACCAGCACCAACTGATGCAACTTCATGCAAAATATTCTTTACCATTTTTTCCTGCAGTCTTACTCAATCAGAAACCTGCCTGGAGAGGAATTCTCTGCATTTCCCTCCCATGGAGACCAGAATATAGGAGAAAAGAATAGAAAGTTGCATCTTGGGATGTAATGCTTAATGAGAAAGCACTGCTGGTCCTGTAGTTTAGGCATGGCCTGCCTTAAATATGTTCAGATGGACAAGACATGGAAGGCAGCTCTCTTCTCACAGGATCACAGAATCACAGACTCTTCATGGTTGGAAAGGACCTCTGAGATCATCAAGTCCAACCATATACACACAACCCCCCCTACAATCTCGGGCACTAGAGCATGCCCTGAAATGCCACATCTACTTGTTTCTTAAACACCCCAAGGGATGGTGACTCCACCACCTCCCTGGGCAGGCTGTTCCAGTGCCTGACCACTCTTGCAGTACAGTAGTTCTTCCTAATATCCACTCTAAACCTCCCCTGCTGCAACTTCAGACCGTGTCCTCTGGTTCTGTCATTATTCCCTTGTGAGAAAAGGCCAGCACCCTCCCCACTACAACCTCCTTTCAGGTAGTTGTAGAGGGCAAGGAGGTCTCCCCTCAGCCTCCTCTTCTCCACAGTAAACATGCCCAGTTCCCTCAGATTCTCCTCATACGACTTCTTCTATAGATCCCTCACCATCTTGGTGACTCTCCTCTGGACACACTCCAGCGCTTTAATGTTCTTCTTGTAGTGAGGGGCCCAGAACTGAATGCAAGACTCGAGGTGAGGCCTCACCAGTGCCCAGTACAGAGGCACCATCACCTCTCTAGTCCTGCTGGCCATGCTATTCCTGATACAAGCCAGGATGCTGTTGGCCTTCTTGGCCACCCGGGCACAATGCTGGCTCATGCTAAGCTGGCTGTGCACCACCACCGCTCTGACAAGCTGATTTGCTGGATTAACTAAAGGAAGTTTGAAAGGTGGTTTCAGAGGTCAACTACAAAATTCATTCAGCCTTCCCTGGACCAGGTGTTACTAAGATCCATTATTTTCTCCCACATTCACACCCACGGTGATGACAAAATCAGTGTTGGAGGGACGTCACAGGGCGTATAGGCATGTGCCCGCTCTCCTTCCCGGTCCAGTGAAGAAGGGTCTTTAGAAGCAGAAAGAGCTGATGCCTGTTTTTACTTCTCCAGCCCCACAATCTGGTTCCCGGTCCCTGCCCTTCCTGCGTGCAGTGGCTCTGCAGAAGGAAATTCCACTTTAGCTGCTAACTTTTCGGGAGGAGGCACCAAGGGGAAATTCGTTCTCTTCCTCATGACCGCCCAAACCAAACCTCCCGTTTCCCACCCTACAGCAAGAGAGGACAGCAGAGGTCCTTGGGGAAGTACACGGCGCTGGTAGCCCCAGACACAGCACTGGTGAGTTGTTGTTATAGTGGAAAGCATTACAGAAAACTGGGGTATTCCATTTATATTTCTATCTAGACAGCATTGTTTAACAAATAAGGACAAACTCCCCGGAATTGTTTGCTGGAACACAAGTCACACATAGTTTGGATCATTCTTTGAATATCACACAGAATCACAGACTCGATCAGATCACTCAGGAACGCCTCCAGGTGAGTTTGGAATGTCTCCAGAGAAGGAGACTCCACACCCTCCCTGGGCAGCCCCTGCCAGTGTTCAGTCATTTTCACTGTGAAGAAATTTTTCCTCATATTTAACTGGAACCTCCTCTGTTCCAGCTTGCACCCATTACCCCTTGTCCTATCATTGGATGTTACTGAGAAGACCCTGGCTCCATCCTCCTGACACTCACCACTTTACTCCTTTCCTAGAGGTTCGTATTCATCTCATCTCACACTCAAAATATTTTTAATTAAGAAACGAAGCTGTCAACATTCTCTTTTGCAAACTGAAACGACGCCGTGGGAGAAAGGCTGCCTTCCTCACTTCCTATTGCATATAAATGCCTAACGCCATCCTGTGAGAACGCCTTTTGAAGTGCACAGTTGACCAGTGCCACCCACCACGCTCAGATCCGCTCTGATTCCCTCCATGCACAGATCAGTTCTCCAGGCTTTACGCTTCTTGAAAGTCTGTATGACATCTTTAGGCTGGCGATAAGGTCAGCAGCATATTCCTCGCCTCTCAGATGATGATGAGGTTCGAGGCTTGATTCGTGTCGGCTTCCATCAAAGGAGAATATAAAATGGAATCGTAACTGGCCTGCAAGAAAAAATAAATTAAGTAAAACAAATCATTCTTTTCATCTGCTCCGATGCTGGCAATAAACATCACTGTAGCTGTGAAATGCAAATGAGTAAGGGCTTTCACTGCCTGACAGCAGACATCACATCACCAGAGAGATGGCCTTGAGATCCCTGCCAGTCGCAGTCACAAGCCATCCCTATGGCAACTAAAGCAGGGGCTTGCATGGGGGAGAAATACTGGGAAAAGGCACCTTGAATATGCTCTAGCAGCTGAAAATAAGAGAAAAGTCAGCACCAGGGAAGCAGCCTGGTTTCTGGAGGGCTTCATTCCCCACAGGCAGTGAGGACTGCTACCAGGCAACAATTCAGCTGAGCTGGGGGGACATATCAATGAATGTCCCGGGTCTTGGTCCTTGATTATCCTGTTCCAGAATCTGATTATACCCCACAATGACCTTAGTCTGGCCCACACGTCCAAATTTCCTTCCCAGAAAAAGGAAAATGCAGAGGAAAGCCTGGAACTTGGGCACAGAGCAGGCAGTACACGCAGGCTGAGGAGCTCTCTGAGTGCTATGAAACCCATGTTCCTCCTTCCCAATGTAGCCAAGGGAATAAAACTCTTTCCAACACATCCTTTTACAGTCCACGTTTCACCCTGTAGACACAGGCCTTTGCAAAACAGTGTCTGTCTCTTACAATGCTAAAATGCTGAAAACCTCCAGAATCTTGGAGCTTCCTCCAGAGCTGGAAAAAAGCAGGTTTGGGGGCAAGCAAAGCAACTCAAATCTGTCTTGGACTTCACATTGATGCTAGAGGTTGCTGTCAAGAGACCTAGAAGAGTATTCCCACCATGTGATGCCACCACTCTTCAGGGAACAAAGGTTTGCCTTGGCTCCTCATGCCTTCAAGCTCTTACAGCCAGTAGTTATTCGATGGATTGCTTTTTTCATACCTTTCCTTGAATACTGAACAGCAGCCACCTATATGGACCCACTGTTTTTTCACCATCTACCTCTTGTTTTTCATTAGCAATAGTTATAGAAAAGGTGAGCATCATTAAAAGCAGGAGTAAAATAGCAAAATTTACCTTGTAGAAGCAAAAGCAACGGACAAGATTTAATTAAAACTCCAAAAGGAAAACTGCTGTTTGCTCTGAATGTCCTAAATGGAGGTTTAAATAAGGCAGGAGCTTTATGTTATGTTTCCATGGGGCATTCAGTCAATATTAACATGGAATTAGATACAGAGGAGTAAGACAAGTTCAGTTTGGAGGAAAAGCTCCTAAAGAAAAAGAAAAAGGAAAAAGAAAAAGAAAACTTCCAGCAGGCTGAAGTATTTGTTGCGATTTAAACTAAACTAGTGAGATGAGAAGCATGTGGGTAGAGAAGCTCTACCCCTGGAGCAGCCCTGGCCCAGCGGGAGGCAGCAAGGAATCCTGGAGAAATCAGGAGTGGCCAATAACAAGAGTGGCCGAGAAGAAAGCCCTGAATTAGGTAAAAAACCCAGACACATTACAAAAGGAGGTGGAGAACTAGCGTAAGTAACTTTGGGTGAATCACCAACTGGAGCAACCATGGAAAAAGAGTTTATTATCTGATGGTTACAAGTGTTGGGGAGGGACTGGATCACCAGAGGACATCTGCACAATGTTTTCATCAGCCTAACAGTGCCAACATTAACATTAGCCAACAGGAACTGAGATCAGGATACTAAATAAACTTGCCAGTATTAACCTGTTAAAACTCTCTGAGTACTTGAACGAGCCAAGTCCTTCTTCAGCCCACCTGGAGCAGCATATGGCACCACCAACCAGAGTAATCCTTTTAATCTGGACATTGGGGCAACTCATAGTTAGATACGGAGCTTTCTGCTGTTTCTAATTGAGCCCTCATGAGTAACAGTTTTCAGTCCCTGCCTTTTTGAAGTTATTCCAGTTACTGTTGTGATATCATTTCCTTGTAGACTTGCAATTACTGTCATGATTGGCAAATTGGCTGGTGCTGTCAGCAGAGCAGGCCCTAGAAGTGAAGCAGGGTCTCCAGCATGAAGGCTCCGGGTCAGGACACAGGCAGGACACCAGCAGATGAAACTCCAGTGGTAGGTCCCTGTAAGCTCTCATTTCTCATAGGAGAGACACACATCTCTGGGTCTTTTGTTAGGTTTACCTAAAGTTCACCCTTTGGCTTGGTGTCTATCAATCAACCCTACTCTCATCTCAGCGAGCAGCAAAGACGTGCTCACAGGGAGCAAAGTATGGAATTGGGTTTTTTCTGGACCTGTAATTTTTCCTTCTCTAATTGTTGGTCTACAGTAAAGATAAAAGAGGTCTTTCCTCTCATGGCAGACCACGGAGCTCTGCTGTAAGGTGAGGTCAAAGCAGAAAGCGGGGCTTCTCTGGGGTAGAGAAATGATTCTCCGATGCCACGTATACCTGTTAAAACCTGGCTCAGTGGTTTCACACAGACGTGGAGCCTGTGTGCAGCCAGACGCCGCGCAGAGGGTCTGAGCACCAGCCTGGACACACTGAGTTGTCTGAGACGTTAAGTAGAGAAGGAAACCGACAAGGAGGAGAAGCAAATATTGAATCCGCCTTCGCTGTCCTTCCCAGAGAAACAGCTTTCTCCTCTGTGGCCAGGACTGGCACAGGCAACTTCCTCCCTCAGTCTTGGTTTTCTTGGCAAAAGCTGTTTATTTTATTGCGTAATTTTTCTCCCGACGGGTCCAATCCCTGACTTGTTTCAAAAGTATTTGGCAATCTCTTTCTCATCCCGCTCTGGGTCGCCGCTGTGTTGTGGGGCTGCTCGTGGGGTGATGCATTGCTCTTGGGTGACATTTACAGACATAGTTCGGACAGGAACAGAGAGCCACAACGATTTCCTGAGCTGAAACTTCCCGCTAATCTGTGTGTGTCTGTGTTTGTGGATGTGTTGTTTCTTATTTTCCCTTGGCTTTGGTGTGATGTCCCAGCTGTACAAATTACATCACCGCCACCCTGATACAAATTCCAGTTATTCACGCTCTGGACAGCCCTTCTGCTCCTGTCTCAGAGCTGGGGCTGAGGACTTCCTCACCCCAGACTTGGCCACTTGATCAGAGCCCATCATCTCTCGAAATCAAGGGTTATCTCTATAGATAATTTTCTAAAGCAGTAAGAATATGTGAGGCAGAAGCAGCTGAGCTGTATTTGCAGGTGACAAGTTTACAGACTTAATCTCTTTAAGGCAGCCTTCTAGATACAATTTTCACTTCCATTGAAAAATGCTCCTGTAAAAGATGTATTTTACTCTTAACCAGTGCTCTGGTGAAACAAGGGTGATGTTATGGGAGGTTGAAATCACATAACAAGGGGGGAAAGCAAAGAGTTTTTACGTTGTCTGGTGTTCAGCGAAATGCAGTGAACAGAAAGAGTTTGAAAGCGGGATGCTGCCTGTGAGCAGCATCACTGCACTGGTGAGCTCTGCTGTAGACCCACTTCCAGAGCCACTAACCTGTAAAAAGGTTTTAAACTGAAAGAAGGACTCAGTGCTCAGCAGGAAAACAAGGGGTCCCTTTCAGAACTTGATTGACTGCATGGCCATATGTTTAAATGACAAATCAATATGATAGTATTTTATATTTTTATATACACCTCGTATTATACATCTTTTATGCTGGGGAAAAGTGGTATAAAAAATGAAGTTTGTTGTTTTTTTAAATTCACGACACAATTTAACGTGATAAAACCCCGTTTCCAATCCTCTGCCGCTTTGCTCCAGGTCTCTTTCCATCCAATCCCATTAATCCCCACTAAACCCCTTGTCTCAGCCACAAACCTGAGGAGTCCCTGAGACACGCTCCAAGACACACAGAAATCAGAAGTCAGTCTCTCCAGTAGCTGAGAGATTCATGCAAATAAGACAAGGTGTGTTAGAAAAGTCTGGAAAGGGTCGGTTTGGGAAAGCCAGAACGGAGTCACTCGAGATTTGCACTGTTTGAGCATGGCATGGCAGCAGTGTTTTGAATGTCTACGAAACTCTTCAATACAACAATGAGTTCATGGCTGGAAGTGGTGGAGGAAAAATGGAGAAGAAGCAGGAGCAGTTCACTCCCGGTGCATATAACTGTTGCCAAAAAAAGTATTGATTGAACTAGTACTAAAGAATATTGAACTATCGATCGGTAGAAAGAGTAAGCTTGGACACAATGCAAGGTGCAGTATAGAANTAAATCGTTCCTCATAAGACTTACTCTCCAGGCCCTTCCCCAGCTCCGTTTCCCTCCTCTGCACTCACTCCAGTCCCTCCAGATCTCTCTTGTGTTGTGAAACACAATATGATGCGTGTCAGGAATTATCTTCAGAGTCTTATACATTGCTAATCAGAGGGACACACACACTACAGCACCCACATCCACCAACCCACCATATCTACCTTCAGTAATGCTGTCCCATGCAAAGCTGCCTGGACGCAGTCTGTGGCATTAAGAAAAATTCCTAGAAAAATAATAACAAAATTATTAATGTACAATATGGATTAAAATAATATACTTTTTTTTTTCCCCATGTGCAGACAGTTTGGTGCAGAATTAGGAAAGTAAGCTGAGATGTTCGAGTCTGCCCAAGTGAGCTGTGGTAACAAGCTGGGGGCTAAAAGCTGCCTTGGATAAAAATCTTAACCGCCTTTCAGCGCATTCTTCCAGGAACCGAGGCAGGCTGGGGAGGAAGCTGCAGTAGTCTGTCCCATTACAGTGATTTTTCTATGGAAATAGGACATCAGCCTGGATCCCAAAGCCCAGAGAACAGCAAAGGCACTGCAGTAACGGCGCTGACTGTTTCGAACACAAACCACATTTTTGCTTTGGCTGCAGATCAGGTTGTGGAGAGAAGTTCAGGTCATTTTACTTTCTGTCCAGACGAGCCTTCCATTTCCAGCCAGCTCTTGGCCTTGCCATTTCCATCTCAGAGCTGCTAATACAGCAATGTCTTCCTTAACATATTTCAGGCCCGCTGTCACTGCTGCCTCTGCAGTTTGTCACTTGCAGACCATTGCTCCCCTTTTTTCCCTGCCCGTTCTGAGAGACTTTTCAGAATGGAGATGAAGTGCAGGATTTGATGGGCCAAATCCATTTTCTTGCAGACAGCTTGTCATGGTGGGACACACGGTGTCACTACATGAAAGACATCAAGACCCCGGAATAATATACGAGAAGGGCTACAAAACTGGTGAGGGGTCTGGAGCACAAGTCCTGTGAGAAGCGGCTGAGGGAGCTGGGATTGTTCAGTCTGGAGAAGAGGAGGCTCAGGGGAGACCTCATGGCACTCTACAACTTCCTGAAGGGAGGTTGGGAAGAGGAGGGGGTCGGCCTCTTCTCCCAGAGAACTAATGACAGGACTGGAGGGAATGGCCACAGGTTGTGCTAGGGGAGATTAAGATGAGAATCAGGAAAACCTTTTTTTCCCCAAGAGCGGTCAGGCACTGGGATGGGCTGCCCAGGGAGGTGGTGGAGTCACCATCCCTGGTGGTGTTCAAGAAGTGTCTGGATGAGGTGCTATGAGACACGATTTAGTAGATGAGTGGGTAGTATTGATAGGTGATAGGAGGACAGTTGGACTAGATGATCTTGTAGGTCCTTTCCAACCTTGCATTTCTATGATTGTCATCCATTTCTGCTGATTATTATAGAACTCTGCACATTTCTTTGAATGCTCAAGCCCTCTATGCACTCTGCTTACCCAACTTAATAATACAAGAACAGTCTTGACACCCCAGGCTGCCATTGTGGCAGCAGCCCTTCTAATTAAGGAGAGAGTTCACTACTGCATCAGTAGGAAAAAAGAAAAATTGTTTTCTTAATGTGATACACGGTGTGGGATATTGAGCTATGAATTTAGGCCAATAACGGACAGTTCTTTTACAAACAGAACTCTTTACTATTTCGTTCAGCCCTCACGGTTCGTACAAATGGAAACATCAGAAAAGGTAATATTCAAAACAAAGATGTTACAAAAAATATGAAGTGAGTATAGATTTTTGTAAATGGTCTTGATTAGAGTCATAAAATATCAGCGTAGAAAATGTCCATTTGAGTGACTCAAATTATGGAGTCCAGGACTGTACGTTCCCACGGCTCAGCAACCTTCGTAAACAGAGAGCGAGAATGGATAGCTTGGTCTTGGTGTTCTGATTTTCAGCAGTTTAACACATTAATGATATAAATGCCATTATTTTTCCATAAATGTTGATGTTTTCCCTTCCGGCGTGTGATCGGAGGTGCAAAGGGAAGGGGCTCACACAATTCTCCACGAATCACACCAAGACTGGCTTTCCATTGCCTGTTAAAATCGAGACCACGCTATGGGAGGCTGAAAACCACTCCCATACTACACATTCAGGAACTGTAACAGGCCACTCAGACTCCTGTCCATGAGGCTACATGTTAAAATCATGCAATAACTTCTTGTCTTTTTAATTGAAAAGGAAACATCCCAGTAGGAGAAAAAGGATACTGGGTCTTTTGTAAATCTTCTCTTCAGGAAGGGGTTATCACTGTACAGCATAACTTAAGCCAAGGCATTAGTCTTTTATTGGACCTCAGAAGCATGAATATATGGACCCTGCAAAGGGTTCATTAGTCACTTTGCCTGTCTACAGGTGCTACAATTGCAGTCTAGAGATCTGAGCACTCATCTTCAGGGCTTTGGTCCTCATCAACTTAATTATTAACAGTCTCATCATATCCCTGTCCCTCTAGTTGAGTGATGTTGACGCTCCACACAACCATTAAGTTCTTAATGCATACATTCAGATGCAGATTTAGATGGTATGGGAAAATCTCATGTGATAAAACCAGAGATCCTTCTCTGCCAACAGTGGCAACGGGGCCCTGAGTGCTATAGTAAGCTTTGTTGGCCCTGATCAGCCTCACCTGGGACCTCCACTCACACCCATGTCCCAGTAGCTCTAAAGATCAGCTTTGGGTCCTTTAGCTTCTGCCTGAACTGTGTTGAAGAGGTTTCAGCCTCAAGATTGGTAATGTCTCTACCTGTTTCTAGAGCTTGTTCATCCAGGTCTCAATCTACAGGTGGATCTTTTGACTTCAGTCCTGTTTTGCTGCCATGGGCCTTCCTGGCAGCCACTGGATCTGATCTTAACCCTGACATGTGGATTGTCTTATCAACCTTGGACCTGCTTCTTCACCATGGTCTAGACTCTTGGTTGAACTTGCAATACTCACCTTGCTCAGGTACTATGGAAAAGGTCTGTGGCTGGAGAGGTCCCCCTGTCCTGCTGGTCGTGTTTTCCTTGGTGTCCATCCCTTAAGGGGTAGTAGGCCCTTGCTTCTCCCTGAGAAGTAGCCAAAACCAGCTATTAATGGAAGAATGATTATCCCGAAGGTCCCTTCCAAATAATTCTATGATTCTCTGAAAAGTGCACCAGCCTAACTTATTTACAGGTGTCTTGGCAGCCCCACAGAGGACACTTTAGGGAAGCACCTGTTTCTCCTCCGTTGTGAGATGCATCAGTCCCTTCCACTGTTACTATGTCAGTGAAAATAATTTCGAGGGGAAATAGCACAAAGTTTTTAAACATTAATAATTGATTTGCAAAATGTAGCATCACTATTTTTTCTAGTCATTGGTTTCTGGCCTCTACAAAGTGAAGAAAGTACTGGGTGTGCAATTAAAACTATAAAGGGTATAGACAAATCAAACTCGAGTGCAGCTATTCCATTGTGTTCCCATCAAGGTCAGTTTTTGGAGAACACAGCACAGCCCAGGCTTTCGAGCTGGATACTGAATTGGTTGGAAAAGCTACTGTTCTGGGAGCTGCTGCCTGCTTAGCTCTCCCTGGAGCTTGTCTTTAAGGGATGAAGAATGGCAGTGCAATCTGTGCAGCCCAATCTGTTCCCCCTGAACCCAGGCCTCGGGAAGGAGGTGATGGGAGATGGATTAACAACCAGCAGCGTGCTTCTGGTGGGGACAAAGAAGGAGAGGCAGCACAGAGCTCCGTCAGCCTGGGCAGCCTGTGTGTCACAGTAAATATCAACTAACACTCCCATTCCATGGGAAAAAGAAAAGAATAGAGCCTACCCGACTTAGGAAAGAACTTCTTGGCAGCTATAGATTTGGTTTCATGACTAAGCAGTGTTGCAGCAGCTCAACAAATCTCCCAGCCTCAGGCTGCTGAAAGACCCTTTCCCCCCTGCCCTCCCCAGTTAACTTCTAACTGTGTAAGTTAAAACTGCTTCCTCTCCCTGTCAGTGATGACCCATGGCTCCTAAAAGGACTGGGACCTCCTGCCCTGCTCCACTCTTGATCGAGCCTGCTGTTGCCAAGCTCAGGCTATCGCTCCCTCCTCTCTAATGAGACACTTGGGAGACAGGAGAACGCACAGTAACCGCTTCCCTGGAACAACTTCGCGATGTGGAAATAGCTGCTTCCTGACCCCAGTGGGCATAGCTGGTTTTGAGGTCTTCTGCAGCCAAAATCTGGTGGATCTGGAAAAACTATTGCTTGCTTCTGCACCATTTGGCCAATAAAATCGATTAAATGCCAAGTTAGAACTTTATTGTGCCCCACTGCTGCCCCTGGCAGTGCAGTGGAGGTCAGAGCCCTGTTTTGGCGCTAGAAGCGAGCTCCTGTTTTTAGTTAGTTAATAATGGTTAATAATGAGGGGGGGAAAAACCAGCACTATAAACAAAGGCATCCATGGCAACGTAGCTGTTTACTCTTGAACTTCTCAAAATAGGGATAATTAATTTAGCCTCTTTCTTCAGTTTTTATATTTAAAAAGCTTACACAGGCAGATGCGGGCATGTTCTGGCAATTAATAATAAGCTGAGTCAGAGGTCTTCGAGGGAGCTTGTAATGAAGTGCCAGGAAGGATCTTCCTCTTTTACATTGAAGTTCTGGTATCCGGAATGCGATCTGCATTGCTCAGCACAGCTGCTTTGCCTTTTTGGGCTGAATCAAAGGAGATGCTTTTCCCATTGTCTTTGACAGTGAAAAATGAAGTACCTGAGTTTTCCCTTGCTGGAGTACCCGAGTGTGTAAGTCCTGCAAGTCTGATCCAGTGACACCTACCCCCAGGGAAGGTGCTTCCCGTGTGTTTATATGGTCCCTACAACTACACTAGCTCTTTTGTCTTACTTTAGAGTAACAAATGAGCACAAAGATCAACCAGTTTGTGTTGGGAACAGGAAGTGAATACATAGTGATGGTTCTCCAAGCTATACACTCCTTCCCCAGTTCCCTCAGGTGGGGGACAAATCAGGCAGAGACACGTGAGGGAAGGCTTCCTTGCACAGTCGCCACTTCTGTGGCGTTCTATCAGGAAAATAAGGTTAAGGACTTGGCACAAGAGACCTACATTTAGGGTTCATGATGCGGATTTAGGCTTCCAAATGCACTGATTCAGTGGTTGCAAGTGCTAGCAAAACCTGTCATAGCAATACTGCGAGCACCCACAGACCAGTTTGAGGCACATGCCTCGCTGTTTTCAGGGTAAAAGGTCTGCATCCTTTTAGGATAACTGAGGATGCTGGAAACACCAGGCTCAGGACTTGAATTTGGCACTGACCTGAATAAGGCAGGAGACAGTGTGAGGAAGGTTGTCACTTGGCTCAATAAGCTTGCACAGCTCCTTGCAGACTTTATCATCCAGGCCTCCTTATCTTGCTCCATCTGCTCCATTCCAGTGGTATTTTTAGCAGGCATTCACTGTACAGTTTTTCCAGTCTGGCTGCCTGACCCTTTGGTCTCCTAACAATGCAGCTGCAATGGAAGTGGTGCATGAGCAAAGGCTGCCAGTGAAGTGGGATTTTTTCCAGATCCCAGAATAACCCCCAAATTTGACCAATCCTGTCTCCTTGGAGCTAGTTGTTTGCTGGTTTGGGTTTTTTTTTTAAATGAGTCAAGCTGGGAGTTTTTTACTTTTTTTCTGTAAGGTTCTGTTAACCTATAAATGGCTGCAGCTCAGCTTTGAAGTTAACACTTCATTAAGATTAATTGGGGAAGTTCACACCTCTGCTGGGAGTTTGTCTAGCAGACTCTGCAAGGCAGAAGTGGGCAGATTTACGCACTGATGCTTGGCTTTGTAGCCATAAAAGCAAGGACAGGAACTGGCTCAAGGAACAGTGCAAGAGCTGAAAACCAACCCTGCTTCCACGGGCTCAGTTCCTCCTGCTCCTGAACCTCATAAAGGGAATAGATGCTGGTGACAACAGCCCTGACCTTGCACTGCAGTTTCAGGAGCTGATCTCGGGGTGGTGAATGACTGGGGATATATGATTAAACCTTGTGTTACTGGTGGTGGATAAACAAAGAGGTAAATTTTTCCATTTAGCTACCGGTGCCTGGTATGAGCTGGAGATTATTCACTGCAAGGAGGAGAAGGGAAATAGGGCTGGCTCCTGCTGACACACAGGCGGTGTCCGGTGCGCTGTGTCCACGGGAGAGGTCTCCAGGAGGATGTGTGGGGGGGAGGGGAGGTGGAGGGCTGCGTAATTCTGTCTCTTCCCCTTGTGTCAGGCCACATGATGGGAAGGAAGAACCTTGCAACACGGCAGGTCCACCAAGACCAGCAAAGCCCATGCCCTTTTAGCCTCTGATGTATCTGTGAGTTATTCCCGGTGCATTTGAAGCTGTGGTGCTTGCCACAAGCAGAGATCAAAATCGGAAATAAATCAAGTATTGTTTAAATCTCGTTACAGAGGAAGCTTGTGAAAAGCCTTACCTGTCAAAATCATAAAATCATAGAATCATTTGGTTGGAAGAGACCCTTGGGATCATCGAGCCCAACCATCAGCCCCACTCTACAACGTTCTCCCCTACACCAGATCCCTCAACACCACATCTAATCGACTCTGAAACACAGTCAGGGATGGTGACTCCATCACCTCCCTGGGCAGCCAATTCCAGGGTCTGACCACTCTTTCTGTGAAGAATTCTTTCCTCATGTCCATCCTAACCCTACCCTGCTGCAGCTTGAAGCCATTCCCTCTCGTTCTATCACTGATTACCAGTTAAAAGAGACCAGCACCAACCTCTCTACAGTGTCCTTTCAAGTAGCTGTAGAGAGTGATGAGGTCTCTTCTTCCTCAAACTGAACAGTCCCAGCTCCTTCCATCACTCTTCATAAGATTTATGCTCCAGGCCCTTCCCCAGCTCCATGTCCCTCCTTTGCACTCGCTCCAGCCCCTCCAGATCTCTCTTGTGTTGAGGTGCCCAGAACTGGACACAGGACTCAAGGTGTGGCCTCACCAGTGCTGAGCACAGGGAGAAAATGTCAATGCATTACTATTTTTTTTATGGAGACAAAAAAGGGGTGGGGAAAAAAACACCCATTGGTATCCTTCTAGAAAAGAAGGACCAAACCAACCAATGGCCCCTATATCCTACTTTTGAAGGAAAAAGGCTGAGCTGCTTTCCATTATATTAGAAAAAGGAAGAGAAAGCTCTGTGGGCACCTTATAGCCCCTTCCCAGTGCCCCCCAAATTGATGGGAGGGACTCTTAGTCAAGGAGTGGAGTCATAGAACAAGGGGGAACAGTTTTAAACTGGAAGAGGGGAAATTTAGACTAGATATTAGGAAGAAAGTCTTTCCTGTGGGGGTGGTGAGACACTGGAACAACTGAGAAGTTGTGGATGCCCCATCCCTGGAGATGTTCAAGGCCAGGCTGATCCCAGGTAAAAGAAAGCCTCAAACCAATGGATGCTTCACCTATGCATTATCTCATAAGCAGAGAGTTGTGTATCTCAGGAACACACATGTTCAACTGTGACTTTGTCCTAAGCAGGACAGACACCTGTGGCCAGTAATGCCTTAAAATCACCGGTTTTCCTGAGAGTCCTCCAGCAGACTAGCCCAGCAGTACTGATATTTATACCAGCACTTGGGAAAAGCCCCTTTCCCTTGCCAAAGTACAGGGAAACAGCACATCAAAGCTACGGCAGAGTAAATAAGTCAGATCTGGGAGTGTGTCGAAGTTCATATTGAGAATGTTTCTCCCCATAATCACTTCTCGTTCTCAAGAGCAGATGAGTTGCAAAGCCCAGTACGGCAATGCACAGAAACCTCAGCTGAAGTGATTTAAGTGAACTCTCCAATCCACCAGTGATCACCTTTCCTCTGTAATGACGGTGTGGTGCTTTCCGTAATCTCTGCTCAGCGTTTTGGAAGGGTTATGATTAGCTGTGATATGACAAAATAAACAGTGGTGTGTAGTGTTTGCACAACGGCTTTCCTACTTACTGCTTTGTGCAAGATAATCTCATGGCCTGAAGCTAGGAGAAACATCCCTTGTAGCACAGTCAGCTTCTTTGATACGTCTTTATCTAGCTTTTTACTGTGTTTACTGCTGGCAGAAAACAAGAGTAAATGTATAGATAAACTTCAGGGTCTTATCATCTTGGCTAGAGGGGTAATCCTGGCTCCATTCATGTAAACAGCTACATTCCTTCTGATTCCATTTGGACTGGGGTGTTTCATCTCTTTGAGTGCTTTTTTTCCCCCTCTATTTGCAGTCCTTGAAGTAATTACAGGCTGCTGTCTACCACCTGCATTCCACGGGGTGCAGGGATTGCAGCTGAAGGCTCAGCAGCGAGCAGGAGGAGAACGATCCTCCTAAACTTTCAGATCTTTGAGCATTTTCAGGGCGGGGAATGTGGGAGGATCCATGAACCAGGGGCTGAAAACCTATCAGGCACCAGAGGGAGCGGCTGGAAGAGAGGGACAAGTCCAGCTGCAAACTCATCCTCTGATGTGGCTGCTAAAATAGGCACAGCTCCCTGCATTGCCAGCGATGCACAATAGCTAATGTTAGAGAGGCAGCAGTGAGCACTGCATCTTAGAGTTTCAACATCTTAATACTGTTTCTATGGTACCAGTGCCTGGAAATCTTCAGAAAAATAAAAACAATACACACATATATATATAGCAACCAGGGAGACACTGCCCTACTTCTATATAGAAGTTGTCTTACCATGGCTTCATATCTAGTCAGGATGTTTCCAGGTGTGTGAAATGATCTTTGGTGTCTACAGCCCATAAAGGTGGAAACACAACATGCACATTTCTAATGTATGCTTTTTCGAAATATTTTCTACTTTCCAGGAGGAATATTTGTGCAGATGATGGTTATGATACTGCTGTGCTAGAACTTGAAATCCCCTGTTCGTTTATGAATCAGATGCACTTCAGAGACCTACAGCACAAACCACCCCAGCACTGAGCCCAGCTTCCCAGTGCTCCCAAGCAAGACCCGATTCAGTGGGGTCTGGGCTAATGTAAGTCTGAGTTGTCCATAGGAATCAGGGGGTCGTTCATGGTAACTCAGAGCTCCGCGGTTTAAATTGCACTTCCTGCTCTACTAGCATCTTCTACCCAGAGTGCTGCTGTAAATGGCTTTCAGCAGTCAAGTCACTCATAAAGATGGATGTAGCCAGAGCTCCTTTTATATAAGAAGGGGTTTGCTATGTAAAAACAGTTGAGACTCTCTTGTTTGGAAAAGTGATGTCTACAAGTACCCCCTTTTCCTTAATGTCTATAGATGCCAGCAGGACAGACAATGGCCATTACTGCCTTCCAGATTCTATTGGCATTTTGGTGTAACCCCTTTCATTTAGAAGAAATTGGGGACCACATAGTTTTAGCTGGTTCTCCATTGCTTGGAAACAGAAATACAGCTAACTCTTAGCCTAGACAAATGCTTACTGCCTGTCACTGGTTAAGGACAAACGAAAGGTAATGTCCTGTGTAAAATATCATTGGAAATGTGGGATTAGCTACCTGAGTCTGAATTCAGGAGAGGCATCTGGCTCTTGAATAAGTTCATTCATAATTATTTGCAGGTAAGCCTGTGGGATTCACTAGCCCAGACTGGGCTAATCAAATGATTCTGACCCGGACCAGGAGACTTTATGATTAAGGAAGAAGTGTCCCGAGTTAGCCAAGCCATCAGAAAGACAGCTCTTGCCCAAAGATGATACCCTTGGCAGCATAATAGGATTGAGCATTGAGACTCCATGGTGAGAATGGTCTGTAGGATTGGTTATAGGTGTTCCCATCAGATGCATTTCTCCTTAATATAATTTAAAAGTCTCTTTCTGTGCCTTCTGCCCAGTGAGCAGCAACATGTTTCACTCCAAAAAAATAAAAGTAAAAATTATTGAGGACAGCTGAGTTCCCTTGTTCTTCAAGAGTTCCCTCTTGAAGATCAGATGAGGGGAAAGCAGTGCCTAACTGGTACCATGAGTTGTCCCAACAGAGCCTTTATTTGAAGACAATTTTCATATTTCCAAATGTAGAAACCTAAAAGAGTGGTGAAGGAGGCTAGGTTGCTTTTCCTTTTTTTTTGGTTTTTCTTTTTTCAAGCTAACCTGAAAAGGTCTGTCTGTGGAGTGAGGCAGAAAAGTAGCGAAATTCCTGGTTGTAGCTCTTGGAAAATCGTTGCAGCAGCAAAGCCAGGTTATTTCTATGGAGGTTGTGTTATCTTCAGAAACAGTCTGGAAAGAACATGTTAGGATCTGGCTTTGATTTATCCTAGGACCTAAGGTTCAAGTTCAAATCCAAATGGGGTTTAGAAAGGACTAGAGTATTCAGCAGGAGATTTTTGCCTTCAAACGACAGAAACAGTGAGAGATCTGGCTGGCTTTGGTGCTAGGCCAGGCTTTTAAATCACCTTGATTTTTGCACATCTCCTCTTACAGATAATCGAAGCCATATTGTGTTACACACACACAAAATTTCTGTTGGTAGCATGTCTTTATCCTGAGAAATTACTTACCCCCCCCAGTAACTGAGACAAAGAAGCTCCTTTTTTTGGATCCTTGACATCCTCCTTCCAGCTTCTGTCAAGCAGCCTGAGCCTAATACAAATTCCAGCAATGAGGAATAACCTGATATTTTGCTTACTTTAGTGAATGAAAGGTTAATTCTGCACATCGAAGTTTTATACTTCACTCCAGTTTGTTCAAGGCATTTTACCACACAGCTGGTGAGGGATTTTCAAAAATACAAGAGGGGCCTGTATGTTATTTGTTTTAACTTTTTCTTTCAACTCTTTATTTTTTTTTTATGAAGTTCCCAGATGACTGCACACTCTTGAATGCAGCAATCTGTTTAATCTAGTTTTAGCTTTCCTTTTCCTGTTTTGCTGTTTACTTTTCGTTCCACGCCAGTAGCTATTGAGGCAAGACTGTGGGTCCATTATCTGCTTCAGGCCCCTTGGAATATATGTGTTGGCTTTGCTCCGTGTGTGCACGCACGAGGGAGAGGGGGAACAAACACACACGTGGCCAATTAGTTATTTCACTTAAATTGATGAAGAGCAATCTATGGATCTCCTTTTTTTTTTGTGGGTTTTTTTTTTCTTTCCCTGAGAATTTGGAAATATTGAGGAATGTTTGCCATGTAGCCTTCAAAAGCTTCAAAAGCAGCTCTAAGGTCACAGTTTAATACTCCCTTCTGTGCACTCACGTCTTTTCTAAAAATATTTCCCAACTTAATCTTCAGTGTATGGAACAGGAGGGCAGAGGGGGAACAGCAGTGTTTACGACCAAAGTGCAAAGACAAGGAAGAAAATTAAATCCACCAAAAACCAGAAAAAACAACAACAACAACAAAAAAAAGGCAAATCTTTGATCTCTGCTTCATTTTCCTCATTATGAACTTAACGGTACCAGCAGTTATGTTTTAACTAAACATTGAGTTTATGGACCCATGTCTCTGTGTACAGATAAGGGAAGGTCAAGAGGAACCCTGCTAACGCTGTCTTTGCTTTGCTTTTGTGCATTTTCCTTGAGTTGGGACACCCAAACAAGTTGATAGGAGCAGTGATTTGGGTGTATGGCTCCTTGAGGTAGGCAGAACGTGATTAAAAGATGTCAGTACTGGATATGTGCAATCCTGGTAGAAAAGACCTTCGGTAATATCACAGGGAAAGGGGCCTCTGGGAGCCGTGAAATGAGAGAAAATGTCAGAGTAAAAACAAGAACAAAATGAACCCAGCTGATGGAATTTGGGAAGGAGGGTAGAAAAGCCAGGGTCTCCACGGCCTTTTCACTTTTTGGCTCTCGAATTGTGAAAAAGCCCTTGGGTCAGAAAAGCTTCAAATGAAAGCAGAAGAGGAAGGCCTGGGAGGATCTCTGCCCTGTAGGAAAGCTCATCTGTTGGACCACCCTCGGGAGCAGGGAGGAGAAACTCCACTTTCCAGCAAGGTTTCTGCCTCTGGTTCCAGAAAACAAAAACAAAGGAGAGACTTGAGCCTCAATTTTGCCCCATCTCTTCGCCTTCATAACTAACTTTTGTCTGTCAAAGTAGTTCCTTGCCTGGTTGATAAACACATGCATCAGTTGACAACTCCATACCAAGTGATTACACCCTCTTCATCACTTTCTCACTGTTCTGGCTTCACAGACTTGCTCCTGGAAATCCTAGCAGAGACAGGGAGCTGAGTTTACATGGTGTGTCCTGACAGCCCAAAGGATGCCTTGAGGGGTCCTTCCAAAACACTCACCCGTCACACTTCATCCTCCAGGTGGGGTGACTGAAGTCCTCAGAAAACCCCTGTGCACCAGGAGTTTAGAGATGGAAGGAGAAAGTCAAAGAAAGACCAGGGATCTCAAAGAAGAAATAAAATACGACCTAGTCTGCAACTAGCACTGATTGAGAAAAATAAGAAACGTCCTCTCTTTGCACCTTCTTACAAAGCATGGAACAATAAGGTAGCCAGATTCTACTCACCCTGAAACAACTGAGGCACATGAACAAATATCTTGGTCCTGGACATTAAGGAAAATGTACATTAGGGCAGTGCCCAGAAGGAAACAGCTCAAACAGGCGTGTGAACTGGAGAAGTAAGGCATGTCCCTTATCACTGCTGGTCATCTATAATTCAAGCTCTAAGTACACAACTAATTCTGAACTAGTTCCAAAAATACAAGGAAAAGAAATATAATAATTCCTGAGAAGTGAGTCTACTGGCTCTGAGTGATGCTGGCTAGGAAAACGCCTGGGTGAACAGCACCGAACCCAATCCAGAGCCGAAGAACAGACAGGTCATTTCAAACAGTCCTGCAGTTAAGCAACACTTCGCCCTGGGGAAGTCTGCTTTCCAAACACTTCCAGCATTCCATGCAGGCCTTCTTTCAAAGTTGTTGGCTGTTCTCAGCTGGTTTTCTTCATCTTTGCTCTTTTTGAAGATTTTTTGGGGATGTTTAGGGAAGCTGCTATATTAATTTTCTCAGATGTTTCAAGTTCTGAAAAGCTTTCACCTGCAAAGGATTTATCCTGATGAGGAATTAATTCCAGCTTTACTTGCAGAAGAAAAAGAACTGTATACAGCGTGAAGGATGCTTGGCTGCTTCTCAGACATTAACACCAGCCTTTCTGAATGGAGATCTGTTAGGCAGTTTGGGATATTTGCATGTCAGCATGCAGAAAAAGCAAGCAAATGCAAATGAATGTTCCTGAAAACAGCAGTGGAAAGCAAATATTTTTTTACATACCCAAAAAAGACCTTGTTATAAGTAAAGATCATGACAGTGCGAGTGCAAGACCAAGAGACAGAAGTATGAAATTTCCAGAGCAGGAGCTGATGAGAACTCACTGGTTCTTGACAGTGGAATTGGGACCCTTCCCTCCTGGGTCACAGCTGTAGCCCAGGGTGTACTGCCACCACCAGCTACCTGGGTGCAGTATGGGTTTGAAATATACAATGAGACTTTTAATATAAAATAGCTGTGTCATTGACATTATCAGAAGAGATTTTAATAATTAGACTGATCCTTCATCTATGGGGGAGAATTGGGGGCAGGGTAAATAATGGATGGATTGTAAATTTGCCAAACATCAGGGAAAAGAAGTGGAGCAGCGTAGAGGACTAACAGGCACTGGAGGAAAAAGCAGAGTTCTCAAAAAAAAAAGGACAAATAATGGATAGAGGCAGCAGAGATGAGGTTGGTGAATCCCTGCTAAAGGTTGCCCAGAGGGGTGGTAGATCTCCGTTCTTGGAAACATTCAAGGCCAGATTAGACAGCAACCTCATCTAGTTGATGAATGATAAGGTGCCCATGAACGTCTCCCCTGCTGGTGGCAGGGGTGTTGGACTAGATGGCCTTTAAAGGTCCCTTCTAACCCAAACTATTCTATGAAATACACCAAAAAAATATATAAATATGCAGCTTTTCCTGTCTAAAGGGAACAACTATTTATAGTTACTGCGTAGACCCTCATGACCAGGTTCTTCTTGCTGAGACTCCACTGAGATCCCTAGCTTTATTTTAGATGCATCCCAGCATCCAGAAGCATTTAAGCCGTAGGAAACTCCTATAGGTGGAGTTTGGGCTGCATGCAGGAAGCCTTCCTGAGCCCCACAGCACGTGGTTTGTGCACATATGCATGTGAGCACACGCATGTGCTCATCGGGGAAGCAAGAAAGAAGGAACTGCGGCAGCAGGCACATGACTCGGGGTGTGGGCGAGATTGGAAATACAACCCCAGTATTGCTGAATTATCAGCAAGTCTGGATCTCCTTTCTGCAGCAGCTGGGCTACCTCCCAAGAGGAAAATGCTAGGGGCAATGTTTGTGCTTAGTAGTCAGTTATCCATGGGAGCAGGTAAGGGATTAGTGACCAGGTAGGGTTCCACGCCTGCCAGCAGGGCCAATGCCACGGTTGCTCAGGAATATTTAGTGAGAGAGGGGCAATTATCAAGCTTTTCCTCTTCTAACCCACAAGTCTCTTGCATTTGAAGGGAAGGAGAATTGTCTCCCTTTGCTGGCATTCCATATGCAACGTGTGGTTGGACAAGCTATGACTCCCAAGTCATGTGGCTGCATGGGTTTAACGCATAGGTGTGTGCCCCCCCTTCCACCCGTACCTGCAGCTCACCGCCCCACCTTTGGGTCACTGCTTCTTGTGCTGTGTGAAGCCCATCAGGGTGATACCTGGCTGGGAAAAAAAGAAAACAAAAGAAAACAAATTTAATTATTTTTTCATAGAATCATAGAATCATAGATTCATTTAGGTTGGAAGAGACCCCTGGGATCATCAAGTCCAACCATCAGCCCTACTCTACAAGTTCTCCCCTACAC